>JALGBA010003894.1:212500-451882 GCA_023970755.1 Azemiops feae | reverse complement strand
AATATACTTAAAAAAAGATTTATCTGGTTTGTTAGGGGCTAACATCGGAAGTAATCTGGAAGCTTTGCTGCAAGGTAAACTGGCAGATTCCTGAGTGATGCAAACAGATGTGACCTTCCCTTGTTGTTCTGATTGGGATGCCTAGCAGGCCCAGTTCCACATGTTTCCCAAGTCCTCCACAGCAGATCTGGGACATGTGGAGATCTGCTACAGAGGTATCAGGGAATCATGTCACAAACCTTGAATGGCAACTGTGACTATGTGATTCAAGCTCCACCATTTTTTAATGTGCATCCTAGCACATACAAAAAGGAGCAGGACTTTGATCACAAAGGTTAGTGGCTACTATACTGGCTTTTTTTGACTCCTGCTGCAGTTAACCTTGAATGGTGGGTTGACTGAGATTGCCTAAATGGGAAATTCGAATTTCTTTAACATCAGCTAGAGAATTGGGCTATATAAGGAATTTCCCACCCCATCTAAAAAATTAAAATGATTATTAAAAACATAATCCCATCTCTGAATTGCCATGATTCTTTGCCTGAAAGGAAGATTTATTTATTTAAATAAATAAATTTATATTTACACACAAGAGTTCACAAGGTTGATACTATATGGAATGAAGCTACTACAGAATCTAGTTGTTCTGCTTCGGATACCGCGAAGCCTCCTCCCAGAAGGTAACAAGGAAAACTAGTCATGGAGAGGATGTGTAGCATCCCTGACAATACTGCGGACCCTGCTCAAGCAATGCTTATATGCCATGTCCTGGATAGAAGGAAGTGAACTTCCAATAATCTTTTCTGCTGTCCTCACCACTCTCTGCACTGCCTTCCTGTCCAAAGCAATAATGCTTCCAAAGCAGACAGTAATGCAATATGACAGGATGCTCTTGATCATCCCTCTATAGAAAGCGGTGTTGACAGGGGAAGGAAGATGTACTTTTCTCATGCGATGCAGAAGGTCCAAGTGCTGCTGTGCCCACTTCACTAGTGTCTAACTATTGAGTGACCAAGCCAACCTACTCATCAGCTGCACACCCACCTCCACAATTGAATCATTAATACACAGAGGTGTGCGGCTGTCCCTGCCTCTTCTGAAATCGACAATGATTTCTTTTGTTTTTCCTACGTTTAAAATGAGACTGTTTTTATTATACCAGTTCACCAAACCCTCTACCTCCTTGCAGTAAGCACCCTCATTATTATCCTGAATAAGGCCCACTACTATTGTATCATCCACATATTTCACAATATGGTTGATGGCAAACCTTGCACAAGTTCTCTCTACTTAGCTGCAGGTCATCCTCTTCTCTTTCCTTCCACTGTTCCCATATTTTTCAAGAAAGCTAATTTTTCACTATTGTGTCTAACATGTGATCTTTTGAGTCTTATAATTTGTGCCTTGAGTGAGGATTCTAGATTGTTTTGTTCTGTGATCTACTTGTCTATTTGTTTGGCTATCTCAGCATAATTAACTTATACGTAAATAAATGCCCTAAATTAATAGGGTTACTCTTCATCAATGTTACTGATTTTTCATTTCAGTTATATTAAAAATTATAGTTTTGTGCAATGGCTGCAGATACTGTAAGACCCATGGCAAGAAATATTGGATTCTGTACCTCTACTCTTTGGAATAAATTATTTTTCCTTCTATCTGCTGTGTTCTTTTTATTTTATTAATATAGTACAATAGATAAATATTCACATAAGCAGCATGTTCAGAGTATATGTAGGAATAAAGCCAGTAATTCAATTTACACTGAACCTAATACACATAATACAACCTAGGAATAATATAGAAATCAATTTTTCTCCTAAAAATAATAATTTTTCTCCTAATGGGGAATAAATCATGCTATATAAATCTCATCAGAGAATAGGCAGTTGTACGAAAATTCATGTTTATAAGTTGCTTGTGTCTAAAATTGCATTTTTAAATGGCTTATCAATGGAATTTTGCAATTTTTCTATGTAGCATCTGGTAAAAGGTAGTTATATCAAATGTGTCTTTAAAAATGCCAAGGCATATCAAAAGAAATGGGACCAAATATTGTTCAACAACAGAATTATAAGAATATTGTTTCGATTTTATTTTAACAGTTGAATAATAAACTGGTAAAAGTTGGTATTATTAAAATACTGAAAATCTGACTACCGATATTTTTAAGTTTATACTGTTTTACAACATCAGCTAGTGAGGGATCCAAAAACAGGCAGACTTAACTATCTTCTCTCTGGCTTCCACAATACTTCCCAAGATAGGTCGGTGAATTGTTTCTAGTTTGTGAAGGTGACATTTAAGGGCTGAAAGAGGATTGTAATGCTTGCCAAGGCTCAAAGATTCTATAAGCCCTTAAGAAGCATCTAACCAGCCTAAATGAGTGCATTTCCCCCATAGTTTGGAAAGATTTAAGGGACTATAAGGGAGTCTTAAATATCTGCAATTCTTAAGGCAATGTTTTTTAATCTTGGCAACCTGAAAATGTGTGGGCTTCAACAGATTCAATTCAGTTCTGGGTGTTGAAGACCACACAACTTCAGATTGCTAAGCGTGAGGATCACTGTCTTAAGCCATGGAATTTGCTCATTAAATTCTTCTCAGCACTCAAAACAGAAAAGTCCAAAAAGCCTCCACTCCTAATTCAGTGACATCCCATCCCTAACCACACTATTGAATCTCCCAGGAGTGGCCTTCTCCTCCCTGGACTAGTCTCTGCAGTTTTCTTGGCAAAATTTCAGAAGTGGTTTGTTACTTCCTGCTTCCTAGGCCTGAAAGAGGGATTGCCTGAAGGTCACCCAGCTGGCTTTGTGCCTAAGTTGGGACTAAAACTGACAGTCTTCCAGTTTCTAGGCTGATGCCTTAACCACTACACCAAACTGTCTCTCTACAACTTTCTTCTTAAGTACTGTATTTACAATATGATGTGATTAAGAGATGATTTCCAACACTGTTTAACTTCTACATTCTGAGGTCCTGTGGATGTTCTTGCTTTTTCATTGATGTAGCTAGAAACTGTATATCTTCTTATTACTAAGCTAAATGTGTTCTAATTTTTCTGAAGTTTCGTTTTGTAAAATACTCCTTCCCATCACAATTGCTTTTAAAATGCATACTCTTATAAAATGGGGTATTTTCTATTGTTTTAATGAAAATCTAGATTGGTAGAAGACAATAATAATTTTTTTTTAAACAAACGTGATAGTGAAAATCAGATTGGGTAGACTTTCCTCCTGAAGATTAAATCAAATGGACAATTGAAAACAATAAACTGCATCCCTTTTTAAAATGAAAACACACCATCTTCTGGTAGGGCATTTTATGTCGATGCAAATGTTTCTATGTAAATCAGGGATATTCTTCAACCTTGGCAACTTTAAAACCTGTGGACTTGAAATCCCAGAATTCCCCAGCCAGCCATGATTGTGGATTTGAAGTCCACAAGCTTTTAAGTTGCCAAGGTTGAATGCCTGATGTAAATAAAATGATATGACTAGGTGTTAAATGGTATTCGTTTTGATGTATTCTACATATTTAATGAATCTTTTGATCATTTGCCATAGTTACAACTGAATGGCATTTTGATGACTGCTTTATTTTGTCCCCATGATCTCTTGTCCTACAATGCATTTGGAATCAGGAACAATAGAGGATTGAAATGAAATTTGTAACAAGGGCACCTGTAAAATGGGAGTGATTGCTGCTAATAAATGGCTGACAGCAAATCTATTTAACATTGCCCTGGATTTATTTAAGTAAAAGCACAAAGCAATAAAATGGAAATACTCTTTGAGAAAATGTCTCTCTCTCTTTGGCATGGTTTGGGAAATAACTTCTACTGTGATTGAGGGGGAGAGGAGAAGGAGGTATTAAGGCCAGATTGCCTTTCCATTGTATCTTGGACAGGATATAGGCTGGCTTTCTTTTTATGTCTGAAATAAAAAGTTAGAGCATTCAGAAAATATCTAATTTACAAAGCATTTGAAAAGAATAGTGAAGTCAGCAAACTCTACACAGCTTGCTGTGAGTTCATGCAATGGCTTAGCCTCTGCATTTCTTATTTAGGAAATAGCATCTCCCTAAAGTCCAATGTACTCCATAGGGTCCCTAACTACCTAATATTGTTCCTTTGTTTTCAGAGATTTATTTATGTATTATTTATTTCATAATCACATTTGTATGCATTCATTTGGTGACATTCAAAGTTACACCTATGAGTATCACACCAACCCCCATGGTCACGTGTTCAAAATTCAGGCGCTTGGCAACTGGCATCTATTTACAACAATTGCAGCATCCTGGATCATGTGATTGTCAACTGTGGTTTTCCCTGCTGGCTTCTGACAAGCAAAGGCAATGAGGGAAACTGGATTTGCTTAATAACAGCATGGTTCACTTTACAGCAGTGATTGACTTAACAACCATGGCAAAAAAAGTTGTAAAAATGTCTTATTTAACAACCGCCTTAGTTAGCAATGGAAATTTTGATCTCAATTGTAGTTGTAAGTCGAGGGATACCTGTATTTGCCCACTTCAGAGTAAAGTGACTATAGATGGCTTACAATGAAAAGAATAACAAAAAAACCCCTAACTCTTAAAAACTATTATTAAAAGACATTAGCAATATTATTACTAATAAGATAGTGGAGAAAATCTATATATTACAAAACTCGCATTGTGATTATCTGTTTGTCTGTTTGTACCTCAAGTTAGCATTATACCATAATCTTTTTTGAATCAAGGTACCTAAAATCTCTAAAGAATGCATAAAAAAAATCTGAGATCTGTAACTACCTGGGGAATTGAAATTTCTATGATATTAAGATCATTTTTATTTGCAAAGTTGTGGTATCAAAGAACTCTTGCAGTCACAAGATCATGATTTTTGATATTCCCTGCCAGCTTCCCACAAGCAAAATCAATGGGGAAGCCAGCAGGAAGTCAGAGATCAGTCACTTACCCACTGCTTTTTAGTCTACATGTGGTCTTTCTGTTTAGGCAGGTAAATATTGACTAATTATATGATCACAGGACCGTCTCTAGCATATGAATCTTGGAACAGTAAGGAATCAAAATAGGAGGTATCTTTTGATATTTAGTTGAATTCAGAAAGGAAAGGAGAAACTGATATTTTGAATGTTTGTTGCCAGGGCTGGCTGTGACATGGGTGATAGTGAGATGCAACAAATTGTGCGTCCTATGAAGATGCTAGTTATTTAGTTTATTATATTTGGACCTTTACTGCTCTCATGGGGATAAATTGCTTGCATAGTTTCTTCCTAAGATGAAAAGTATCTTGACTGATCTCTATATTGGGTATTTTGGGCGAGAGGCATGCATTTTGTAGCAGGAAAATGTTTTGAGTCAACATTGCTGGCTGCTTACAACAATTTTTTAGTGAAAGTTCAAAGTTATAACAGCACTGAAAAAAGTGACTTACGACCAGATCTTGTATATACACTTATGACACATCATCCCCAGGGTCACATGATAAACCTTCAGGCCCTTGGCAAGCAGCATGTGTTCATGACAGTGGCAACATCTTTAGATCATATGATCACCATTGTGTCCTTCCTAGCTAGCTTCTGACAAGCAAAGTCAATAAGGTAAGCCAGACTTGCTTGATGACTATGTGATTCACTTAACAACTGCAGCAATTCTGTTAACAAACATGACAGAAAAGGTCATAAAATTTGGGGGTGACTCACTTAACAACTAGCTTGCTTAGCTATGGAAATTCTGGTCCCAATTGTGGTCATAAATCAAGGATACCTGTAAGGACTTTCCATGCCATCCTTTGATCATTCTGCTATGCAACCATTATTGAGTTGTCACTTATTATTGAGTTGGCACCTGTGTACACAAGTAATTCTTCCAGCAGAAACAGGGGAGATGCACACAGCAAATATTACCTCTCTGCAGTGTTATTTATTTATTTGGGAAATTTATATTACCGCCTACTCGCTCACTGTATATTAATTACAGAGCATGATTCCCCTCTTCAGCAACATCTACCACATCTATGTTCCAACTAATAACCCAGCTTATTGATACTACAAACTGCTTTGTTAATTATAATTATGGTTACATTAGTTTTTGGCCACATGATTTCATTTTAAGCTTAATTTTTCCTTCGCACTGAAAGTGATTTTTGTAGATAATGGCACCTGGGAAGCACAATATGAGTCTAGAGGGAACTCGTTAGCCTCTCTCCAATTTATGGTCATTTCACAAGCCATTAATTCTATTTACGCTTCTGAGCTGCCACAATATTCTTCAGGTCTGCCTTTATTTTTCCAATGTCAATAACAACTTCAACCCCCTCCCCCGACTATTAACACTATAAATAGATTTTCTTCTTTGCCTGTCATTTTTCTTGTTCCAGCAAAATTTCAGCTGTGGGGGAGGGGAAGGTTAAGGTTCAGCTTTAAGGCCAAAGAGCAGGATGGGAGGTATTAGGATCACCATACCAGGTACACCTGTTTTAGAGAGGCTGTTCCAAAGATAGAAGAACATCAGCCTTTGAGGTAAGGGCAGGCCAGGGAAAAAAAACTCCAAAAGAAACTTTGGAATTCTGTTTAATTGATAATAGGCTATAATACAGGGAGTCCTTGACTTACAACCAGTCGCTTAGTGGCCATTCGAAGTCACAACAAACTTACCAGGGAGCGACTTATGCGCTGGATTCGAAGTTCCAACGGTCACATGTCTGCACTTCCGATCTCGGCAACCAGCTGGCGTTGATGGCTGTTTGCAGCATTCTGCAGTCATGTGACTGCATTTTACAATGGTTTTGCCAAAACCCAGCATTTACTTCCAGTTTTAGACAAAACCATTCTTGCAATAAACCTTTGGTTCACTTTAGACCACAGCATTCACTTTATGACGGTAGCAATCACTTAACAAATGCTTCAGCAAAAGGTTGTAAAATTGGGTCGGTCATGTGACCAACCCATTTTACGACTGTGATGGGCAGGCTCCATTATGTTGTAAGACAAGGACTATCTGTAACACAATCATGAAAGCCTGACAGCATTTCCTATTCTTTCCCACTTATACTTAAGGTAAAGCAAATTGAATTTCTTTCTCATTTTCCTCTTTTCCCAGACTAAGCTCATTGTGCGTTTTCCCCAAGGTCACTTCAGTCCTCCTCTACAAGATGCTAGAACAGATTCCAATTCCCATCATCCACCACCTCTTCTCACAAAGCAAGTGAACTCAGAAGTTGTCAACAATTCAAGCAGCTCTTTAGATTAGATTTCAAATGGATTACAAATTGCTAAACACAAACTAATCATACACAACACCTCAGGAAAACATAGAAAACATGACCCAGCACAACAGGAGCAGTTTAAAACCCTGTTGATTTCCATAGAAATAATTTCTGTTATTTATTGTGCTCCTAAGTGGCTGTTATGCAGAGTTTTCTTTCAGTATAAAAGTTTTGACACTAGAAACAGTAGAAATTGCAGGTGTTGGGAGCAGCATAGGGGAAGTGCAGCTGGGTTGGCTTAATTTATTCTTATTGAGAAAAATATATCATCTTGCTGTCATTTCTTGCGCTGGCCTTAATTTGTGGTATGATTCACATTTTCCTGCTGTTGCCTCTGCTGTGGCTTAATGTTTATGCATCAGGCTCCATTCCTATAAATTGAATTCAGTGGTTGCAAAGCAAGTCAGGGACGCTGGGAATCAATTTTTGAAACCCAGAAATTTGCACAGGCCTCTCCTATCCTTTGCTGCGATTATTTGAAATATTATTCCAGGTTATTAGGTTTGATTAAAGGCTTTTACAATCAGTCTGCTCAAGAGGGGGAATTTAAGTGCTAGACATCGTTTTGCCTCCAGTGTGTTCCCAAGTTTATCTGTTTTGTCCTGTAGGGATTTGGTTACTTACCCATCTTTGTAAAACATACCAATTTTATTCATTCATTTAGAGCCTTTAGATCAGCCTGAATTATTAAGCCTGCTGGGTGATATAATTACTGACAATTTTACTCATGCAAAGCCTGGCATTTGTATCTTTGTATCTTGCAGAGATCAAAGCTTCTACTGCACTTAATGTGTTATTTCCAGTCAATGCAATCCTGGGGAATCTATTCAGTAAGTAATTGGGCAGCCTAATTGCAAGGATAATGCTTAAAGAAAGATGCTAGACATCCATGTTTCATGTGAAAGGTAGAGAGGAACTGCATAAAGGAGAGCTCTTGAAAGGGTGAGACTCCCAAGGAAATGTTTGCGAAACTTTGCATTGGAAGAGTCATCATGCAGCTGAGCTGAAAGTTTCATTTTTACTTTTTCCTTGGGAATGAAGAGACCTTAAACTAGAAGCAGCTTTTGCACCAGAGGAAAAGAGATTTTAAATTGTTTGGAGAAATGTCTTTGGAATTACTGTAGCAGCAACGATTTTTCTTAAATGATTTGCAGTAAAGATTTCTTCTCAATATAGGTAGTTCTCAACATGACCACAATTGAGCTGAAATTTCTGTTTCTAAGTGAGACAGCTGTTAAGTGAATTTTACAACCTTTCTTGCCATAGTTGTTAAGGGAATCTCTGCAGTTAGTGCCATGGTTGTAAAGTGAATCTGGCTTCCCCATTGACTTTGCTTGTCAGAAGGTCCTAAAAGGGGATCATATGACCCAGGGACACTGCAGCCATCATAAATATGAGTCAGTTGCTAAATGTCTGAATTTTGATCCTGTGACCATGGGGATGCTGCAATGTCATAAGTATGAAAAATGCTCATAAGTCACTTTTTTCAGCTTCGCTGTAACTTTGAATACTCACTAAATGAACTGTTAGAAGTCAAGGACCAGCTGTAGTTAACTAATGTTGGAAAAAATACCCCCAAGAAGAAATCTCAAGCAATACCCTCCTTTCTCTGCCATCGGGTGAGTAGGAATTGGGTCTGTTTCTCTGTTCTCAGGTCACAGAATAAGTCTTCAAAACTAAGAGTCTAGGCAAAAGATCCTGAATACATGTACAAGCAAGATTATACATAGAATTCAACTTCACACAAGGCATTTCGAATACAGATGGTCTTTGGGTTATGACTACTTATTCAGCAATCTGTCACGGTTTCGGCTAATGATCCCAATGAAGTAAATATACCAGAGTCATTTAGATCTCTAATGCAAAACTTTATTGGGTACAGCATACCAGTACTAAAGAGTTGAAAACCAGCTCTGGCAATATGGTGGGAAAAAGATAATTAAAAGAGTAAAACTTTCCCTCCCCTCTCTGACAGTTCAGGTCAGGCAGTTGTTATTAGAAGATTCTCTCTGTCCACCGCAACATCTCTTCGGTGACCGTGGTTCCCATCTGGATAGAATCCACCCGTGCATTCCAAACCTTCCCCTCTCCCCTCGCAACTGTAGGCAAGCTAGAAGCAGCACGGTAGTCCTAATGCAAACAATCTTCATAGCTTGACACAATCATTCAGACTTGTGATGGCACTGAAGCAGGTGGAGTTGTGATGGGTCCTTGGATTTGTAGCCATTAGCATCCCCACAGTCATGTGTCATGGTCTGGTGGCTTAGTGCTTGGTTCATGAACCACAGTCACGTAATCACTATTTCTGGCATTCCCTACTGGTTTCTCACAAGCAGAGTCAATGGGAGTTGAAGTCCACACATCTTAATCTTGCCCAGATTGAAAAACATTGATGTAGGACAATTCTCTTTCTATGCACAGGAAAGCCTGAAAAGACTGGTGATTGGGCTGGAGCCAAAGGAACAGACTCTTTGAATATAAGGAAAGCTGTTCAAAAGATTTGATTTGCATCTTTATTCATGACTGAGACTTCATGACATGTAAGATGGGATGCACTTCCCCTTTCTATACCATTATTCCCCAGCAACCTTTGGTCTTCTGTATTTGGCATATGAGCTTGCTTTCTTCCTTTTCCTTCTCCACTTTTTAAATATCAAAGCACTAAAATCAGGCAGTTTTCCCCCCTCTACATCCCATTTTCATTCCAATCCCTGAGGCTAGTTTATAATTCATGCAGACTATTAATTTTGTGTTGTATCATGCTTGGCTTATCTCCCTTCAAACAACTCATTTGCAGGAGTTGCATTCAAAGGCGTTAATTAAACTTTCTGGTATGGGCTCTAAATTAAGCTTAGAGTCAAATCCAGCCAAAAAAAAAAAAAGTTTTTGTAAGCCAGAAACCCTGAGAATGGACAGGGGCATTTCTTTAGATCCACATTTTTTTCCAGCATGATGGATGGAGAATCCACGAATAGGTTAACTCTGTCCTCCTGCTCAATCAGACTAAGTCAGTCAAAGTTGCCACGCCCGTCCTGCACCGGGACCTCCCAGTCTCGACTTAGTCTGATGCTCAACGGACGTGTCAACTTTGACTCCCAGCAGGTCAGATTGCTCCATTCATGGATTCTTTGCTATCCCATTCAAACTGCTCTGGAACTAGCGTTCTCCAACCGTTTCTACGATGTGGAAACACCTCTCACTCCTCATTTTCTCTTACAGCTCTCAATTTGACAAAGAGGCATCTGTCAAATCGCCTCAGTTCCGTCACTGCAGGCGCCATTTTGCACGCCGCGCGGCTGCCGATTTTACCGCTTTACAGCTGATTGGGGCCTTCCTCAATTGGCATTTCACCGCGTGGCTGGCGATTTCGCTGTTACCCTTTCAGATCACTGGGACTCAGCTTAAACAGCCTATTTGTTTTGCTTCCTTCATCGACTGAGGCACTAATTGTTAAATCGCCTCAGTTCGATCATCGCGGGTGCCATTTTGCGTGCCGCGCGGCTCCTGATCTCCAGCCTCAATGCTGCCTGGGATTCACAGCAAGGACCAATTTGCATTATCTAGCTGTCTCACCTGGGACAAGTGACTTTGCTCTTATCCCTGACAAGGGATCGCCTCTCCAGGCACAGACAGAGTGACTTCATTGACTGAGGCGTTGGAGGTACCTGCGGCCTAAGGCGAACTTCGTCGGCTGCCATTTTGTGCCTGTCGCGCTGCCGGCCACAACGGCCCTGCCCGGCCTGGACAGCAGCCCAGACAGAGGACTCTGGTTTCTCCCTCCAGGACCGTCTGATTGCCACCGTTCGGACTTGGCCCAAGACTTCGGGAATAGCCAGGGGGGTCCAGAGCTTTTGCACCTGTACCAGTAGGCTGCATCCAACAGGCCTAGCCTCAGCAACCCAGGCCCAGCTTCCTTCCTCATCTGTTGGGGAAGACGATATTAGGGCCTTGCCAGCTTTAGCCTGTCTGCCACAGTCTGCATCTAGTGGGCCGGCCGTTACCATTCCGACTTTGCCGCCACTAAGTGAGACACGTGTGATCCCATCACTAAATGCGAACTCGGCCTGGACAGTAGGTCTGAGCATTGCTGTGTGTGCTGGTTGTTGTTACCTATGACTAGGGTTGCCACCACCAAGTGACATGCGTCATCCGTCGCTAAGTGTGACTCCGAGCTTGCCGGTGGGCCGGACTATCACAGATCCACGTGCAGGCCAGTCCCACCTTGGTGGGCCACTGCCGTATCTCTTGCAGACTGAGATTTTTTCAGCACTCCACTGAAACTTCTCGCTTTATTATGGCAGATAACACCATGCCACAGGCTTCCACCTCGGCTGGCCAGACTAAGCGTAAGTCCTCCAGTCAGAAGGCCGCTGCTAAGGTCAAGGCCAAAACTAAGGCCAGTTTCGGCAAAAGATCATCCAAGTCTGCCGATAAACAGGCCAGCCGCAAGCATCGTGCCTTGGAGAAACAATTCTCCTGTGCACAAAAGCTGGCCGTAGGGGAGATGGACAAACTGCCCCTTACCTCAACGGAGGCTTTAAACTTTGGCCCATGTCTTGAGCATCCCGCACCGGCATGGTCTCCAGAACGGGACCCTGGCCATGGCTTTTCACCCGGGATTTGTCAGGAGAACCTAGCCCTCTTTGGCGAGGAACTCAGACCTCAAGGTCCTCCTCCAACACCAGCGGCCACATTCACCCCTACAACAGCTGGGCTTCGAGCCCTAGAGGGACCATCCTTCCCGGATCAACTGCAGGCCATGATTTTCCAGGCAGTCGCTCAAGCGATGGCGGCCACAAGGCGTCAGCAATCCGCCTCCGCTTCAATGGCTTCATTGGTACCACCTGGTCCATCGTGATCCGGTGTTCCTGACTACCCGGATTCTGCTTCGCCCCCACAATCACTTGGGAGCGGCCTATTGGATTCTGTGGAGTATGGCTACATGGAGGGGCAGTGGTCGGACGATGAGGAGCCTCCTCAGGAACCTCCCCCCCTGTAGATCTATTCAATCCTACGCTTTTTCCATCCCTATTCCGCAAGGCCTGTGCTGCTGGTAAGATCGGTCCGGATCAGTCTCCTATACCGGAACCGTCCTCTAGCCAGGACACAGACCCGTTGTTCTCCGAACCGGTTGTCAGGCACCAACATATTCCCTGCCCCCCTCTGTTCCTCAACACGGTACAGAAACAATGGGAATCACCCGGTACTCTTCCCTTCCAAGGGTGGGATAGACCGCAAATTATTTGCCACAGCGCCAATTTTGATTGAGGCGTTGGAGATCCCCATGGTAGACGAATCTTTAACTCCCTTGTTTTCATCTTTCAAGCTGCCAGGGGACATGGCTGAGGCATTGAAGGCGGACGATAAAAAGTCCGAGCTTTATCTCTGCAAAACACACCAGACTTCAGCCTGGGCAGTAAGAGCGGCCACCTCCACCTCATTCTTCGCCAGAATCTCTCTCATCTGGCTCCGTCAACTCCAGGCAAGAATTCCTTTAGTGGAGGTACGAGTCCACCAGGACTTAAGCAAATTGGTGGCAACCTCTGAATATATGGCAGATGCTTCTCTGCATGCTGCCACATTCTCGGCTCGAGCCATGGCTTCCAACGTCACTGCACGTCGGTTACTGTGGCTCAAGAACTGGAGGGCGGATGCCAAATACAAATGGCGCTTGGCTGTGGCCCCATACCACGGCGGGCGACTTTTTGGGGAGGCCCTTACTTCCTATTTGATAGAGAACAGGGAAAAGCAGAGGGTGATTTCCCACCTTAACAAGAGGACGGGCAGATGGTTCTTCCTGTATGCCCGCCGTCAGTCCTTTCGGATGGGACCGGACTCAGACTCGGGTCAAACATACCGGCCCTTTCCTACCAGACAGGACCGCTCATTTGACCAGCCCGGTTACAAGGACAGACCCAGACAACAGGCACAGGGTAAGCGGCCCTTTCGAGGCACGGGAGGCCGTCCTTTTCGTCGGCTCAAGTGACTTGACAGAGGCGTCTCCCATCGGTGGCAGACTAACATACTTTGTCCACAAATGGGAGGCCACAACCACGGACTCTTGGGTGCTCAGCACTATCAGAGACGGCCTGTCTCTGGAGTTCGTGACCAGACCTCCAGAATGCTTTGTTTCCTGTCCACCGACAAAGAACCTCATGACAGAGGCCATTCAACACCTTCTGCACATAAGAGCCATAGAGGCAGTACCAGCCGGACAACTGGGAAGGGGATTTTATTCCATCCTCTTCGTAGTCCCGAAGGCCTCAGGGGGATGGAGGGCGATACTCAACCTCAAGGGTCTGAACTCCCACATTGCATACCGAAAATTCAAGATGCAAACGCTCCAATCCACCCTGGCCAGCATCAGACGGGGAGACTTCATGATGTCCATCGACCTTACGGAGGCGTATCTCCACATCCCCATCCTCCCGGCTCACTGGCAGTATCTCCGGTTTTGTTACCTGAACCATCACTGCCAGTACAAAGCCCTGCCGTTCGGTCTCTTGTTGGCTCCGAGGGTGTTCACCAAAGTTCTGGCAGTGATTGCAGCACATCTAAGGCTGGTGCCGGTACGCATTCAGCGCTACCTGGATGATATTCTTATCCAGTCGTCCTCTATCCCGGCCGCCCAGTTGGACCTGGCCTTGACTATCGAGACCCTTCAGGACCACGGGTTCTCGGTGAACTTTCAGAAGAGCCAGATGGTTCCCTCAACCTGCATCCTGCACCTGGGTGCGGTGATAGACACAGACTGCTGCCAGGTCTATTTGTCTCGGGAATGTCAAGAGAGCATCCAAGCCCTGGTCCTCAAGGTCCTCAGGGAGCATGTAGTGGCACTCGCTGTCCTTTCCCAACTGTTGGGGAAGATGATATCATGCATAGCAATAGTGCCTTGGGCCAGACTACACTCCAGAAATCTTCAATGGTTCTTGCTCCCATTTCAAAGAATGGGCACCAGCTCCTCCAACCAAAGGGTAAGGGTTCCATCTCAGACCCTATGATCCCTTCTGTGGTGGATCTCCCCAGTGGTAGCCAGGGGGTTATTGTTCAAAGAACCCGTTCAGCTCACCCTGACTACAGACGCCAGTCTGTTTGGCTGGGGAGCACACCTTCAGTCGCAGTTGCCTCAGGGCCGGTGGTCCCGGTTAGACCTGAAGCACAACATCAATTGGTTGGAGCTCAGAGCCATACATCTGGCTCTCCGCCACTTCCGCAACAAGATTGCGAGGCAACACGTGCTGGTCCTCACGGACAATATGGCGGCGAAAGTCCATGTCAACCAGCAAGGGGGTACCTGTTCCAGGTCCCTTATGGCTGAGGCAAGTGGACTTTTTAAGCAGGTCGACAGTGGACCATTCAGTATGGCGCCTGCACCCAGATCTCTTCACAGAGATGTCGGAGAGGTTCGGTCAACCAGTCCTGGATCTGTTTGCTTCCCCGGCGAACTCCCAGCTCCCGAGATTCTTCTCCCGGTTTCCCTCTCCGGGGGTGGAGAGAGTGGACGCCCTCCGCAGCCCATGGCCGGGGGAGCCTGCTATACGCATTTCCCCCCCTCCCTCTGATCCCGGCAGTCATCAGAAAGATACTGCAGGAGCGGGCAGAGGTAATACTCATTGCTCCACACTGGCCAAGACGGCCGTGGTTTGCCGACCTCGTGAGCCTTTCCACGGCTCCTCCGTGGAGGATACCTCCGGGTCGCATAGTGCTCACCCAGGGAGCTCTACAGCATCCAGAACCCCAGTGGCTCCAGTTAACTGTCTGGCATTTGAACGCCGGATACTGACACGGGAGTCATACTTCTCGGGCATAATTGCCATGATTCAGGCATCTCGCAGGCCGGCAACGAACAGAATTTATGACTCCACATGGAGGAATTTCTGCCACTGGTGTGAAAAGAACCACTTGGCTCTTTTGGATGTGACGATTCCAAGAATCTTAGACTATTTGTTGGAGGGCATAAATAAGGGCTTGGCGCCCAATACTATCCACAGACAGGTGGCGGCTCTATCCATGGTGCTTGCCTGGGACAACTCAGAGCCATTGGCTCAGCACCCCATGGTACGATCCTTTATAAAAGGGGTCACCAACAGCAAACCGCCCGTGGTTCATAGATATCCCTCTTGGGAGTTGCCATGGGTCTTACAGGCCCTTACCACGCCACCCTTCGAACCCATTAGAACCTGTATGCTGCGGTCCTTGTCTCTCAAGGTTGCCTTCCTGATAGCTGTTACCTTGGCTAGATGCATTTTGGAACTGGCAGCTCTCTCTATCAGAAAGGACTTATGCGTCTTTCACAAAGACAGAGTGGTCCTCCGATTGGACCCCTCATTTATTCCCAAGGTCAACACTGTGTTTCACAGAACACAGGAAGTCATACTGCCAGACTTTTGCCCTCACCCGTCCCACGACTTGGAACGACAATGGCACACGTTGGATGTCCGCAGGGTGCTGCACTATTATATCAAGCGGACAGTGGCCTTTCACAGGTCAGAAGCCCTCTTTCTTTCATTCCAACCTTTTTCTATGGGACAGAAGGTGTCTGCCTCTACCATAGGCAGGTGGATCAGGGCTTGCATCTCAGGGGCGTATGTGTCGCTCTCCCTGTTGGTTCCAAGTTGTGTGATGGCGCACTCCACTCACAGTGCTGCCACCTCCGCAGCATGGGCAACACAGGCGTCTATAGAAAACATTTGTAGGGCGGCAACATGGTCTTCGCCCTCCCCTTTTGTGAGGCACTATAGACTGGATAAATTTGCCTCTGCAGACGCCTCCTTTGGCCGGAGAGTGCTGCAACAAGTAGTACCAAAGGCCAGGACACAGGCCCAGACTGATTCCCTCCCATAGGGACAGAGTGGCTTTGGTATGTCCCATTCGTGGATTCTCCATCCATCATGCTGGAGAAGGGGCGTTGTCTTACCTGAACGCCTTTTCTCAGCATGATGATGGAGAATCCACACCCATCCCTTTAAAGGTCTGTCAGGTCCTGTGTCAGGGGTATCTTTTCCTTTTTTGGGGAGTCAACACGTCAGACTGTCGTCAATAGCTTCGCCTCGTCGAGACTGGGAAGTCCTGGTGCAGGACGGGCGTGGCAACTTTGACTGACTTAGTCTGATTGAGCAGGAGGACAGAGTTAACCCATTCGTGGATTCTCCATCATCATGCTGAGAAAAGGTGTTCAGGTAAGACAACGCCCCATTCCAGGCCAGGGTAAAATTGTTTAGATAGCAGTTTTCCTCTATTCATTGATTAATTCTGGCAATGAATGAATGAATGAATGAATGAATGAATGAATGAATGAATGAATGGGTGCAATCCTGCCAAATAGTGCATGTAGAAATTAAGACCCAGATTGGTATTCTGAGTATACCTTTTGTGATTAGATCTCGCTGTTACTGAGCAGGTGATAACCTTTGGCTATCTTGTTTGGGCTCTGAAACTAGGTAGAATGTACCATAGGTAGGATTTATATGGAATAGGGGTGTCCACAGCATATGGTCAAAACAATCAAGATGGCAGTTGTGAGAGTACAATTGAAGCACTGCCTGTTTTTAAAGCATGACACTGCAAAATGGAAAGCAGCGAGGAAGCATTTTGCCATTGTTGTTAAGAAAACTATGTCAGGTTGATCTTATACCAAGATTTTCCTCATTGTGGCTTATTTCTGAGGACACTTTAATAATAAACGGTATTTCCAGCTTCACTGTTAGGAGTCTTACTGACTGCAGTGGGATATCAATGCAGTAAGTTAATGAATGTTTCCTGCTGGGGTAACAAGCAAGATTCCACATAGCGAGTTAACCTTCTCCATGTTGAATATGCCTCGTCTACAGAGGACTTTCTGAGGCCCTAAATCTGAGAGGATGCCATCTATGGAGTCTCCATGGCGAAAACTTCAACGATATCCCTAGCGTCTGGAACAATCTTGCTCCCAGGTATTCAGATTACCACGTAGTCCTCAGCTTATGACTGATCTCTTAGTGACCATTCAAAGTTACAATGGACCCTGAAAAAGCTACTGAAGATCTGCATTTGAAACTCCAGTGTCTGCCCTTCCCTTTACAGTCATATGAACACATTTTGAGCCCTTGGCAATTGATCCACATTTATGACGATTTGCAGTGTCCTATGCGCATGACCACAATTTACAACACTGTTGCCGGAGACGGTGTTTGTTTCCAGCAAAACCTGCCCTGTAGCAAATAATGGGTTTGCTTAAAGACGGTGGCATTTGCTTAACAACTGCTGCAAAACATGGTAACCCGCTTCATGACTGTCATGACTTATGACTGAAATTGTCAGCTCAATTATGGTCATAAGTTGAGGGCTACCTGTCTGCACTCCCTTATTATATTTTCAAATTGCTGAGAAAACATGGCTCTTCAAGAGAACCCTCAGAGGGCACCTAAAGGTTTTGTTGCCTGGTAGAAAAGACCTCCTGGCTGTTATGATTATTCTATTGATTTCCTGTGTTTGAATTTTATGTTGCTAATTGAGAACCGCTCGGAGGCTATATAAAATGTGTTGTGCTACATTATGCTATACTGCAATATTTTTCCCCATTCTAATGCTCTCTTGGAAGTTTTCCCACTTCCAAAAAGAACAGCAAGGCTCAAACTCACCAAGAAAATTCTAGCAAAAAAACACGTGTTGTCAAATGTATGTGCTTGAGATAACTGGTATTTTCTCTCTCTCTCTCTCTCTGAGTTCTTGCCTGTCTTGACAGTGACAGTTGTTGAAAAGGCTATATTTGCACATGTACAGGGATTTAGCATCTTTTGTTTTTCTAGATTTATTTGTCAACATAGTTGAAATGTAGGAGTAACTATGCAAAATATGCATTATATTGGAACATTCTGGGGCTGAAAACTGGAGCAACGTTTCATCATTCTTCTAAAACTGACATTCCTTTGCTTGTTCGAATGTGTGCGCCAGTCCTGATTGTTAGAAACAAAAGAAGTTGCTAGAAATGAGGTCAAAACAAGAGAATATTTTTAAGACAGGAGTTTTTAACCATTTTATGCCAGGAACCCTTTTGACAATTTGGCGAAACCTACAGACTGATAAGCTGTTGGGGGTGTATGTTGATACCTAACATTCTTATCTTGTTTGCAAGTATATACTAAATTCCTACTACGTGGTTTGTTCCATTCCTTTTAAAACCAATTTTCCTTGAAAACCTGAATCCCAGATCTTTATATTTTGGGAAAATAATCAAAATTGTAATTTCTTGATGCCCCCAAATTGAGGGGCAGATAGTCCTTGACTTGAAGTTGGTCCTTATTTGTGTCAGAAGAACCTACTGAAAAAGAGTGACTTACAACTGGTTCGTATACTTACGACCGTTGCAGCATCCTCATGGTCATGTGATTAAAATTTGGCACTTGAAACCGACATGTACTGTATTTGCAATGGTTGCAGTGTCTCAAGGTCATGTGATTGCCATCTTCCCACTGGCTTTGACAAGCAAAAATAAATGGGGGAAGTTGGATTCACTTAACAACCACAAAGATTTGCTTAATGGCAAAAAAAGTCGTAAAATTGGGCATGACTCACTCAACAATTGCCTTGCTTAGCAATAGAAGTTCTAGTCCCATTTATGGTCATAAACTGAATTCTACCTATATTTTGAAATGAGTGAGAGCTATTTTCTCCCAGATAGCCCCATTTAGTTTAAAAAAAATGTAAAGATTTTTTCTGGTTGCAAAATCTGTGGTCTTTATCAAGAGTTCTTCAATCTTGTTAACAGTGTTACTCAGCCTGATGAAATTGGATTCCTTAAATATGCTAATTCTTTGTCAGGCTCAAAATGATTTCTAATAAAGGATTCAGAATTCAGAACTGAAAGTCTGCCTGCAACTCCACATGATTAGCTTTGAGAGACTGGTTTTCAAATATATTAGCTTGCTACTTGTTTTGCTTGGCTACCAACATTTCCTTTTGATTACTGCAAACTTATTTCGCATCCCTTGTAAAATTGCACTGTTGTCCATCTGCCCCAACAAAGGTATCTTTTGGAACGATGACACTGAAAGTGGTGCTTAATTATATGCCATTTGTATGGTGGGTTTTGCAGGCTGCCCAGTTATTAATGGACCAAGGGAAAGGCTGAACACATCTGCACACGTGAGAATAAAACTTACAAGAGAAATACAGGTAGCTCATGACTTATGACCATAATGGAGCCTGCCCATTATGGTTGTAAGCAGTGGTGGGATTCAAATATGCGAACAACCGGTTCTCTGTGTGGATGCCGCTTCCGGAAGTCCATTCTGGGCCTGGGCAACAAAAAATTAGCTACCAGTTCTACCGAACTGGTGCAGACTGGCTGAATCCCACCACTGGTTGTAAGTAATATAGTCATAAAGTGGGCCATCATGTGACCAACTTGATTTTGCAAACTTTTATGGTGGAAGTTGTTAAATGAACCCATTGTTCTCTATGGGGGAATGTTTGCCAAGAACCAGAACTTTGCAAATCTCTGTCATGTAGTTGTGGGATGCTGCAAAGGGCTGTAAATGTGAGCTAGCTGCCAAGTGCCCGAAATGTGGTCATGTGACCTGGGGCGGGGGCAGTGGAGACTGGAATTTCAAAACTAGCTTGTAGGTATTTTTGGGAGGTCCATCATAATTTTGAATGGTTCCTAAGCAATCAGTCATAACTCGAGGATCATCTGTAACAATGTACTTTATTGCATGCAGTGCTTTGGGTGGATCTTAAAAAAAGATGGGAAGCAGTTAAAATGACCAGTTGAGAAAAATCAAAGCAAAATTGTTTAATTTGCTTTCTTTGATCTTTGGCATCATTGTGCTTCCTTGCACTATTTTTATTCTGGGTCACAGACTCAAACAAAAGAAATACATAATTTCAAATTCAACATAGCTAAATAAAAAGAGCTGCAATACTTTACATTGCTATTAGCAAAGCACAGGTTCTACAAATATATACCTAGCAATGCCAGAAATTGTACATAATTGCGTACTTCATCCAGGAAATGGCTAAAATGAATTGTTAGCAGCTCATTATGAATATCTTGGAAAAATTACAATAAAATACACCTGGGCCTATTGTTTAATACTGTATTCCTTTTTTCAGAAGGATAGAGCCTTTTGGGAATTCAGTCTCTAGCAATGCTAATAGCAAAATATTAACTCCATTAGTATGAAGACCTTATGAAATGTATTATTTGTAAGTTGATCAAGATATAATAGTGTTTTAAGGTAACAGGTGCTCTGACCCATTTGTACTCTGGTTGAGAATCTATTGTATACTGTTTTTAATTTTCCTTCAAGTATCCTTTCTCTGAGAACTTCAAGATTCTCCAGCATGAGGATGGAGAATCCACAAATGGGTTAACTTCATCCTCCTGCCCAATGAGACTAAGTAAAAAAGTTGCCACGCCTCCTGCTGGGCTAGATACTGACCCAGTTACGACTTAGTCTCTTAGCCCAACAGGACGCTTTTCGTTGGCTCCTTAATCTCAACAGGCAGGTTGTATCCCCATTTGTGGATTTATTCCTCCTCTTCTTTAAAAAAAAAATTAAAAAAAATTATCAGGCCCTTCCAAAAATTTTACAAAGGCATAATTTGGCTCGACAAGCTACGAATGCCTCCCCACCGCTCAGCTGAGCCGCGGGCTCCGCGGGGGCCCCCGCTGACTGTCAGCGCGGCCGCAAGCCTCAGACAGCTCGCTGTGAGCATTTCAGCTCGGAATCGAGTTTTTTTCGCCCACTGCTCTCCGGAGGCGACTTGGACGGTCCGGGCCTTAAGCGGGCCGTGGATTTAGCGGGGTAGTCATGGCCGCCATTTTGGGCGCCACGACAGAACTTGCAAGGCACAATTTGAGGCACAAGTCCTCAGAAGGAGTGACTTTAACAACCAATTCCTCTTAGAGGATTATTCTTGGGCACCGGCAGTTGAAGGCTCGGCTTTCAGGCTTCACGGCCACTGCCCTTTCTGGCGGACAGAAAGGTTCATATTTGGCCTCAGCCATGCTTTTCCCAGAGGCCTCACATTTTGGACGCCATTTTGTTCAGTCTCCTCGCCTCACGATTGCCTATTTTTGTTCAATCTCGAGCAGCCTGTCAGACTACTATAGCTCATTGGTGCGCGAGCGACCAGCCCCTGGTCAAGCAGCCACCACTGTTAAGAGCAGGGACCGGCCTTGCCGGTAGCTCTTGGGTGTGCGTGTGGCCAATACTTGGTCCAGCGGCCACCATCACTCAGAGCGATTACCGGCTTTGCTGGTAGCTCATTGTGGTGCGAGTGGCCAATCCTTGGTCCAGCGGCCACCATCACTCAGAGCGATTACCGGCTTTGCTGGTAGCTCATTGGTGTGCGAGTGGCCAATCCTTGGTCCAGCGGCCACCTTCACTCAGAGCGATTACCGGCTTTGCTGGTATCTGTGCTCTGCTTCCATATTGGAGATTTCCTCAGATTGCCTGAGGGGTCCTGGGCGTCATGGCAGATAATGCGGCTCCAATGACTACCCAGAGTGGTCTGACCTCTCTGGCCAAAGAGAGACGTAAGTCCTCAAAATTGGGGGCAGCGGAGAAGCTGAAGGCCAAGGCCAAAGCTATCTCCAGTAAAGCCCCTCCAAGGCGGCCGAGAAGGAGGCTAAAAGGAGATGCCTCGCTTGCAGAGGCAGGTCTCCAAGGCCCAACAACAACAACAATAAACCGACTTGTCGGTTCTGACAGCCCCTGCTCCGGCTGGAGGGGCGATCCTTACTCCGCAACTCGCCCCCCTGGCACCTTTTCCCAAAGGGCATGGTCTCCTGAAGGAGATGCCGGACAGGAGGAAGAGATGCTGAACTAGCCAGCATGTCCTCAATGGGAGGCACCATCGCCCGTGACACGGCCAAGACCAGAGGCCAAGTTCACGCCCACAGCAGTTGGGCTATGCCCCACTGCCCCTCATCAGATGTGGCCAGAACAGTTCCAGGCTCTAATAGCCCAGGCTTTCACCTAGGGCATGGCCTCATCATTCCACAGGCCCAGGGCTGAATCTGATACACCATTCACGCCATCTCATTACCCGTCAGAGCCTGCAGATTACCTTGCTCCATTGCTTCTGACCAGTCCTCTCATGATATGCAATCATATCCAGAGGAATACGAACCAGGGGAGATACATTTCTCTGATGATGAGGAGTCATCCCCGGTTCCTGCCCTATTGTGGGGTTGTTTGACCCATCCTTTTAAGTCTCTTTTGAATAAGACAACTAACTCGGCCAAAGTTGATTTGGATCAAAAGACAACCAGTCCCCTCCTCAAGCCAGGCTCCAAATCCATTATTTCTGAGCCTACTGTAACTCAGAAACATATTCCTTGTCCTCCCCTAACACCTCTGGATTCTCCATCCACCGTATCAGGGGACATGGCGGAGGCCCTAAAGACAGAGGACGGGGAGTCCGAGTTCTCTCTCCGCAGGTCTCATCAAGCCCCGGCATGGTCGGTGAAGGCTTCAACCTCCACTTCCTTTTTTGCCAGGACGTCCATTATGTGGCTCCGAGAGCTCCAGGCCATGATTCCCCAGGATCAGGTACGCCTCCACCAGACCCTGGGTAAGTTCTGGCAACATCGGAATACATGACAGATGCATCGTTACATGCAGCCTGGTTCTCCTCCCGGGCCATAGCCTACAATGTGGCTGCCCGCAGACCGTTCTGGCTTAAACAGTGGCGAGCGAACCTAAAATTGATGTGGCGTTTGGCCACCGCCCCTTACATTGGCGGGCAATTATTCGGTGAGTCCATCAATCCTACCTAGCGGAGAACTGTGACAAGTGCAGAGTCATGTCCCACCTTAACAGGAGTGGGATAGAGCTCTGCCCCAGACTACCGCAGACAGCCTCTTTCGTGTGGGTACGGGCCCTGAAGGGGCTCTGCCTACCCGGCCCTTTTTCCTCCCAGACACAACCGTCAATGGGAGCATTCCGGCCCCAGACCCAGACAGCAGGCCCAGGCCAAGCGGCCCTCTCGAGGGACCAGCGGTCGCCCCTTTAGGAGGAATAAGTGACTGCAGGGAGACAGCCCCCATAGGCGGCAGTCTTTCCCTCTTCATCGACTAATGGGAGGCCGTCCACTACAGACTCTCAGGTGCTTGCCACCAACAGAGAGGGGCTTTCCCTAGAATTCCTGTCCAGGTCCCGGGCTGCTTTATCTCTTGCCCAGCTCCACGGAGTCCGGACAAAAAGGAGACTCATGCAAGTGGCTATATGTCATCTTTTAGACATCAAGGCCATAGAACCAGTGCCTACCGGACAAACAGGGACAGGCTTTTACTCCATCCTCTTCATGGTCTTTGTTCCAAAGACCTCAGGAGGATGGGGAACCATTCGCGACCTCAAGGGATTAAAATCCCATTTAATGTACAAGGATTCAAGATGCAGACACTCCATTGTCTTCTGGCCAGCATCAGACGGGTCGACTTCTTAACGTCCATAGACCTCACTGAGGCATACTTACACGTTCCCATTTTCCCAGATCATCGCAGGTTCCTCAAGGTTTACTAGGCAGGGCATCATGACCAGTACAGAGCCCTTCCATTCGGCCTCTCATCTGCCCCAAGAGTGTTCACCAGAATCTTGGCGGCTCTGGCGGCCTACCTGAGATTAGTCCCGGTGCGGGCCCAGTGTTGCCTGGACGACATCCTGATCCAGTCCATCTCCGTCCAGGCAGCCAAAACGGATCTGACCCTGGCTATTACGGTCCTCCAGGACCACGGGCTCTCAGTAAATTTCCTGAAGAGCCAAACAGTACCATCCACTTGTCTATTACACCTGCGTGTGATTAGAGACACGAGATAATGCATGGTCTACCTGTCACAGGATCGCCAGGACAGCATCCGCTCCCTGGTGCTCCAGATACGAAGGAAACGTGTTGTTTCTCTGGCCACCTTTTCCCAATTACTAAGGAGGATGGTCTCCTGCATGTCCATAGTCCCAGGGTCCATGCTGCACTCTGGCCAATTGCATTGGTTCCTGCTCCCATTCCAGAGATCTCCGACGGTAGCAAAGGGTTCGTAGTTCAAGGAGCCCCCCCGGACCATTCTGGCTACCGATGCCAGTCTCTTCAGCTGAGGAGCTCACCTCCAATCACAGTTGGCTCAGGGCCGGTGGTCCCGACCGGACCAGCAGCGCAACATGAATGGGTTGGAGCTCAGGGCCATACATCTCGCTCTACGCCACTTCAAGAACAGTGTGGCGGGTCAACATGTCCTGGTCCTTACAGACAATGTAGCAGCCAAGGCCCATGTCAACCGTCAAGGGGGTATCTGGTCCAGATCCCTCAGGACCGAGACTCGGTCATTGAGGTTTTGGGCAGAGTCCAACCTCCCCTCCCTCAAGGCAGAACACACCTTGGAAGGAGCAAGCCGGCAGGCGGACTCCTTAAGCAGGTCAACGGTGGACCACTCCGACTGGTGCCTAGATCCCTCCCTTTTCAGGGAGATCTCGAACAGGTTTGGACCACCGATACTAGACCGGTTCGCCTCGCCGCTGCATACGCAGCTCCCAAGGTTCTTCCCCCGGTTTCCTTCTCTGGGGGTGGAGAGGGTAGACGCGCTCCGCAGCCTTTGGCCAGGGAACGGCTATATGTCTTTCCCCCTCTTCCCCTGATCCAGGCGGTCATCCGCAGGATTTTGCAGGAACGGCCAGAGGTAATACTGATTGCCCCACACTGGCCGAGCTGACCTTGGTTCGCAGACCTTGTAAGCCTCTCCATCTCCTCCCCGTGGAGAATGCCTCCAAACCACGTTGCCCTCAGTCAGGGAGCCCTGCAGCATCCAGATCTCCCGTGGCTCCGATTAGCCACCTGTCACTTGGGCGGCGACTCCTGACCATGGAGTCCTATTCAACGAGGGTCATCTCAATGATTCAGGCCTCCAGGCACCCCTCTACGATATCCCTCTCGGGACTGGTCACAGGGTTTACAGGCTCTCACCTCACCCCGTTTGAGCCTATCAAGACAGGTATGCTCCGACCTTTATCCATGAAGGTCGCCTTCTTGGTAGCCGTCACATCGGCCAGGTGCATATCGGAGCTAGCGGCTCTCTCGGTCAGAGAGGATCTATGCACCTTTCACGAGGACAGGGTGATCCTTCGCTTAGATCCGTCGTTTGTTCCCACGGTTAGCACCTTGTTCCTCAGGGCCCTGGAGGTGATATTTCCTAACTTTTGCCCCAACCCGTCCCACGGCTTGGAACGTAAGTAGCACACTTTGGATGTGCGCAGAACGCTAAGACAATACATCAAACGGCTATCCGCCTGTTGCTAGTCGGAGGCACTGTTTATCTCCTTTCAACCCTCTTCTATGGGGCAGAAGGTATCTTCTTCTACCATTGGCCGGTGGATTAAGGCTTGCATTGCGCGGGCTTACCAGTCACATTCATTGCCCGTGTCTGGCCGCATCACGGCTCTTTCCACCCGCAGTCCACAACATTGGCGGCTTGGGCTGAGCAAGCTTCCATCGATGAAATTTGCAGAACGGCACCTTCGCCCTCTCCCTTCATACAACACTACAAAATGGACAAGTTTGCCTCCTCAGACGCCTCTTTTGGAAGGCGGGTGCTACAACAGGTAGTGTCATCAGGTGGGACACAGGCCCGACTGCTTCCCTCCCATGGGGACAGGTGGCTTTGGTATGTCCTATTTGTGGATTCTCCATCCTCATGCTGGAGAAGGGTCGTTGTCTTACCTGAACGCCTTTTCTCAGCATGATGATGGAGAATCCATTCCCACCCCCTTTGGCGGCCATCAGGTCCTGTGTCGGGGGTTGGAGGAGCCAACACGTCCGACTATCATCTGTTGCTTCACCTTCATCGTAACTGGGTCAGTATCTAGCCCAGCAGGAGGCGTGGCAACTTTTTGACTTAGTCTCATTGGGCAGGAGGATGAAGTTAACACATTTGTGGATTCTCCATCATCATGCTGAGAAAAGGCGTTCAGGTAAGACAACGCCCCATCTCTTCTTGTCTCAGAATTTTCAATGTATCAGATAAAAATTTCCATCTTTGTAATTTGCCTTCCTTTGCTGCTTTAAAAATTAAAATTAGGCCGTGAAAATTAAACCTTAGCTAATAAGCACACCTAACTATACCTTCATTTGAATTTTTATGAGCCCTGGAACTACCAACTCAGACAAACAGTAAACAATAGCCAAATCCAGGAATGACTGAGAAGAAAACAATATGTTCACCAACACTGACAAGGCAAGCCACTTGTTTATAAACAGAGAACAAACACCGCTTGTTTCTAGCACTGATAATGTTATCTAGTTGGATAATGAAATGTCTGTAAGTAAACAACTGAGCTCAGAGAGCACCAAGGACTCCACTCAAAAACCAATTCTTTTGACTCTTCCAGAGATCTCGGAAATATCTGAAATTGGCTGTATTGTAAACAGATTCCTGCTGCTCCCCCCCCCCCCATACCACTATAATAAAACAACTTGTATTCTTGATGTATTTTAAATAATGAAAACCCAAAGGCGGAAAGAAATGCTATCAGAACATTTTCTGGTCTAACTTGCCGACATGTTTTGTGTCGCAGTGCACACTATCTTTTAAAGAGTTTATATAACCAATATTTGCACTTCATTTAATTCATTCAGATTAGCTTTGACTGCCATTCTATCACTTTTTAAAGTTCTCACAATGGGAGGAATAAATCTTCCCTCGATCCATTGCTCTTTCTAATCCAAGTGCCTCTTTGAAAACACTGATATGATTATATTAGAGATGTGGTTTAGGAAATTAAACCATGGAAAAGTTGACAAAGAAGCTGTTGAATCCAGGGCAGTTTTTTTTAAAAGAAAAACATAAATAATAGCAAACAAGGAGAGTTGTTATGAAAACCCTGCCCCAACTAATGCACATCAAAAAATAATTGACGGACCGAAATCTTCTGCTGAGAATTTTTAGAATGTTGATTTTCAAAATGACAATAGGTCAAATAAGCTAATAATCAGGCTTAATCATAATAATCTTAGTAAAATATCTGAATTATTGAACCTACTTCTCAAAATGTTCAACACGCACGTATGAATTTATACACTACTAAAATTCTGCAGTTTGTCTCTTTGTATATTTATATCCTCCAGTTAGCCCAAACAGTTCATTATATCAGAACAATTTTTGAATCATGGTACTTCAGATTCACTAATTTAAAGAATGTGTAAAAAATTGATGCATTATGCACTCAAATTGTTGCATTTCATTGGCAAATGGGAAATAATGTCCTGTATATTCTTCAAAGCGCCTGAAGGCAGGACAAGAAGCAACGGATGGAAACTAATCAAGGAGAGAAGCAACCTGGAACTGAGGAGAAACTTCCTGACAGTTAGAACAATTAACCAGTGGAACAACCTGCCTCCAGAAGCGGTGAATGCTCCAACACTGGAGGTTTTTAAGAAGAGACTGGACAACCATTTGTCTGAAATGGTGTAGGGTTTTCTGTCTAAGCAGGGGGTTGGACTAGAAGACCTCCAAGGTCCCTTCCAACTTTATTCTTATTATTATGTACCTAAAAATGAAGAGCCCATAGGGATCTTGGGAAGATGCCCAGCATACTAATCGCTCATGCCAATACTGTGCCATGCACTTATATCACATCTAGTGCCACTCCATGGCCTGGGAGTAAATTGATCAGCTACTTTTTAATCACATCTTGATTTTAAAAAAAAAAGGTTATTTATATATAAATTTGTATGGCTGCCCATCTTCACTGCATGCCTCTGGGCAGCTAACAATTAAAAACACAATAAAAACAACCAACTAAAACTATAAATAACATGAAATAGCACCCAGGCAACAACAAAAATGGGATACAATTAGTTGAAGGGATTGATCCGACTTCTGAGTCATGAGTTAACGTCCTCCTGGGGCTAAACTAGAATCAATGTTACACTGTTTGTGTATTGCAGTTCAGCCTGACCTGTTTACTAATATTTCGTGGAGGATCCAGGCTAGAAATGACAGACTGAAGATTTTCCATCACAGAACGGCTGATATTCCAATTTTTTTACAAGAGACAAATGGGGTTCTTGCTTGGATTTTTCTCAAGCAGCGAACCAAGGAAAGGCCTTCTCGCTGTTTACATTCCCATAGTTAAATTGTTAGTGTCCCTTTGAGCTTGCAAAATGCAATGTGGGAAATGATTGCAGTCTTCCAGGAAGCTAAGCAAAACAGGCTTTCCTGCCTAGTACAACTCTACCCCTGTCAATCCACTTTTCTCTGTTGATGCTGTTTTGTTTAAATTCAGCAACTGCCTGCTTGGGGCTTAGACAGGAGCAGAGCACAAGGGAGAGAGAAACAGCCACTGAAAGTGAAAGGCAATTAGCAGCAATCAGCAGCAGCTGCATCCAATCAGACACTCTTTTCTCTTCCCCTACACAATTATTGCCAGCTGTAGCCAAATGCCATAATAAAGGGTAATTGTAGAGAAGGAAAACAAACATGATAAAATTACACACCTTCGTGATCTTAAGAGTTTGTATGCTTGTTGTTGTGTTTCCCTCCCCCCCCCCAATTTTTGCAAGAAGCCATCTTTTGCCTGCTTAACTTCTGTGGGTATTTCTCTACTTCACTTCCTGGGTGCTTGATGATTGAAAATGGAATTTGTGAACCAGGTCCAGGTTATCTTCAGCTAGAAATCCTACAGAAAAATAGGCGTGTCTGCAGTGGAGGGTGTGAGGGCTTAATCTTCAATCTGGTATGTTTGTTCCTTGAAAATAAAGCTCAATTTTCTTAAGAGGATTGGTAAGCCTAACACATTATTATTCCTGATACTTCAGGCAAGCCTTTTAACTATAACTGTTCCTCCAGTTTAGATTGCGCTCACATTTACTTCACTTAGGTTTATATATCTGTTTGTTCTCATGAACACAGGCCAAGGGACCCTTTGCGCCTCTGGAGTTATAGATTGCATTCTTTGATTCAGCAAAGATCAGGGGTTTCCCTACAAGATCAGGGGTTCCCAACCAGGGGTGCTCGCACACTCTGGGGGTGCAAGATGATATTCCAAAGGGTGCGAAAACTTGGGTTTTCAAAATTATAGTGTATATGCATTATTCGTTGCCGTTATTTCAAACTTTTGTAAGAGGGGTAAGAGAATATATCAGAAGCGTTCTAGGGGTGCAGGGTATAGAAAAGGTTGGGAACCACTGTGCTAGGTAAAACCAAATCTGAAAAACACTCAATAAAACCTTGAATGGGTTGAAATGGTTAACACTATATTCTTTCTGTTCTGAGTATGTTCTTTCCCTCCTAATAAGCTATCAGCAACATAACTGACAGATTTAATTGCTCCCGGGCAAAAGGGTTCTAAGTATCACCTGGATGTTCTCATCCTCTATCAGCAGAAGGGATCGAGATTCAGCAGAGGTTTAAAATGGGAAGCTGATGGAGGCTCCTCATATTTGGACTTGACTTGGTCTTCAACCAGAATAGGGTAAGAAGAAGATCAAGAAAACATCTTAATTATAATAATAGTTTGGCATTGGGGCAAGCTACCTTAAGAAGCTTATACAATCTCCTTCTCCATCTAAGAAAATGTATAAGAGAAGAGTAGGCAGAACTGGGAGGTGGAATACAGGTAGTCCTTGACTTATGATCACAATTGAGTCCAAATTTTCTGTTGTTAAGTGAGTCATTTGTTAAGTGAATTTTTACTACCTTTCTTGCAGCAGTTGTTAAGTGAATCACTGCAGTTGATAAGTTAGTATACAGTATGTTAAGTGAATTTGGCTTCCCTGTTGACTTTGCTTCTCAGAAGGTTGCAAAAGGGGATCACATGACCTTGGGACACACCAATCACCGTAAATATGAACCAGTTGCCAATTGTCTGAATTTTAATCACATGATCATGGGGATACTGCAAAGGTCATAAGTTACATTTTTCAGTGCCGTTTGAACAATCACTAAATGAACTGTTTTAAGTTGAGGACTACCTGGAAAACGTGACATCAGTTTGGAGTCATTACATTGCCACAAGAGACCTAAATCCAGCCCTTGGTGAATTCTGTTGACCCTTATCTAGTGACAATTTAGCTCTGACCGTTAGTTGACTAGATTCTTGTGTATAGGTTACATCAATAAACTCCTCTGTGCTTTGAATCCAGTGAATTCTCCTGGTTATTTGCACCTCAAAAAAAAAAGTTTGATAAACAACACTCTTGGGGATTCCTTAATAACAAAGAATCTTGTAGGGAAAAAAGGGTTCTGCTGAATCAAAGAATGCAATCTATAACTCCATGGCCTGTGTTCATGAGAACAGCTGCATAAAAATTTTCCCCTCTCGGCTCAGTCTTTTGAGAAACTCTGTTTCTCTCCTGGAAGTCCACAGGATGAGGAGAAATATGGGAAGAAGAGGAAGTCTGGAAATAGGAAGGGAAAAGGGGGAGGGGAGAGAGAAGGATGGAACTGATGATGATGCTAGAAGGTGCCTTCAACAGATTAGCACTGAGCAAACATAGAACTAACAAACAAAAGAAAAGCTCGTGAAAATGAAAATTGGCCTCCAGCAAAAATTTTGCAATACAGGAAATTCTCAACTTATGACCACAACTGAGACCAGAATTTCTGTTGTTAAGCAAGGTGGTTGCTTAAGTGAGTCATGCCCAATTTATTACCTTTTTTTGCTATGGTTGTTAAATGATTTATGAGAATCCAGCTTCCCCCGTTGACATTGTTTGCTAGAAGCCAGCTGGGAAAGTCACAAATGACAATCACATGACCCCGGATACTACAACTGTTGTAAATACATGCTAATTGCCAAGCACCCAAATTTTGATTACATAACTCTAGGGATGATGCCTTGGTTGTAAGTGTGAGTATTGGGGGTAAAGTCACTTTTTAAAGTGCAGTTGTAACTTTGAACAGTCACTAAATGAATGGTTATAAGTCAAGGACTACCTGTACATGCATTGGGGTAGAGGAATAAAGAAATATATGGATCAGGATTTACTGCATGCATATGTAATTCTTTAAAATAAAAGACATATAAACTGAAATGAGTCCCAAAAAATCCAATTAAATCATCCTCCCCTTTACAGGCTCCAAAAATCTTGTTAACACCAACCTCTGGTCCACTGTGATAGCTTTTATATGATAAGATCAGAGAGAAATAATTATACATGTGTTGCTGATGAAGAAAAAAATCCAGGAAAGGGTAATCCATATTGTGAAGAGAGGTTTCTGCTGACTAAATTCTTGGAAACTGAAGTCATGTTGAAAATAACTCATTATTCAGTGAACCTCATTGCAATTAGCTGTTGTTGGCTTCATGGGGAATTTCTTTCCTGAAACATACATTCTAAGGGGAGGCTTCTTCTGAGTGGATGAGGAAAACAATGCAAGTCCATCTATCATTTCTAAACACTTCTTCTAAAGATATAGAACACAGAATAATAGAGTTGGAAGCGACATTGGAGAGCTGCTAGCTCATGGCAGGAGATCCTATACCATTCCAGACTTCCTTTGAGCTTTATGGGATGGATACATGTGTTGGAAGGACCCCGGAGGTCATCCAGTCCAACCCCAGCCTTGCCCAAGCAGAAGACCCTATACCATTTCAGATAAATGGCTGTACAATCTCTGTTTGAGAGAGAACTGATCAATTTTAACACAGATGGCCTTTGACTTATCTTTCAAACCAGAGTTTGTCTAGAATGTGAACTTTAATGTCTTCAAAAGATTGACCCTTGTCTTTCAGATGCAGATGGACTCCTGAATCCTGTCCTGATGGGATTGTTCTCCTGTGTTGTGCCATACATTCAAGACTGGGATGGGATGTGTATACAGGTAGTACTCCAGTTGTGAAAGCAATTAAGACCAAAATTTCCATTGCTAAATGACGAGGCCATAAAGTGCAATGTCATGTGACCATGTCACTTAGTGGCAGCAATTCTGGCAGCCCAGGCTGTAGTTGTAACCTGAGGACTGTGTGGGTCATTAAGTGAGGACTTCACATGGTTGTAACATATGACTTCCTCCCAGCTTCCACACTGACTTTGCTCATGGAAAGCTGGCAGGAAATGCCAGAAATTGCAATCATTTGCCCACAAAGGACCCTGCAACCGTCAGAACTTCAAGGATAACTTGTATGGACCATACATTCAGCACCATTGCAACTTTTGAATGGATGCTGAATGAACCTGAGGACTACCTGTTATCTACCAAGACAGAAAGAGTCCCAGCAATTTTTATCTCATCTTTATTCCAGCATATAGCATTCTCATGTCCATTCTCACCCCCTACCCAAACATCCTTCTGATGGCTTCTCCAAGTGACACAACGCTGTTCTGTGACAGAGCTCTGACTTGAACCTAGTCCTGGTTGAACTCCATAATTATTTACCTCATATTGACCTAAGGTTGGTGTTTAACCCCTGCCGTTGGATTCAGAGTTCTTGCAATATTGATGGGGAAAGGTTCCTTCAAGACCATGAAGAATTCTTGGCAAGACTAGATTGAGGAAAATAGATCCATGGTCTTACAGTCCAAAAAGCAGGTCCAAATGTTCTTAAGGACTCATCATCTGGTATTAATTTTCATAGTTTTGTTCATTTCTGGTGCTTAATAGTGCAGGTCAAAAGTGTTTCCTGCATAATGCATAAAAGATGAGATGGCCTGCAAAGGCTGGCGCATCCTGGAATACTATCTGTACATTTCTGTTCCCAAACGACATCAGGGCTTAAAAATACTGGCACTGAGTTCAGCTGGACTCCAGAGATGAGCAATGCCTTTTACCTTGCATCATCTTACTAACAGTATTTGATCTCTTTCCATTACAGGTGCAACACTTGAGTGATACTGGTTTAAGTTTTCAACAAAGTGTCTTGACTAAATTGCAGCCAAAGCACTTTTCTGCTTGGATACATAATACAGGACAATCCTCAGCTTCCCTTTTTTTCTTCTAACCATATGACCCCCTGCAGTTAAAAAAAGAAAGAAAGAGGGATTCTTGAGGGATCATTACAACTGAAATCAAAACAACAAGGGGAACAAGATTACGGTTCCAGATTGCAGGTTTTAAAAGCAAACGAATTCTTGCCTTCTTTTAAATTTTTCTTTTCTTTTTAAAGAATAAAACTGGGGGAGCGGGATGGTGATGCTAGAAGAAAGAAATGGAAAGAGGGATTTCACAATTGTAAAAATTAGATATGAATTTATAAAATGTTCAGAAAAAAATTCTATTATTTTACTAGTAACATTGTATTAAGATAATACATAAAATGTCACAATTTGGCACTGTTTTTGAAGGTGAGTTAGAAATTATCCAACCCAATAAAAATAATAAGAATTAAGTGAAAGTAATAAGATAAGAATTTCTAGCCTATCTGAAGGAGTCTGTCTGTCAGAACTGCCATCCCACGGTTCAGCTTTGCTTTGCTAGATGCCCGCCTGCCATAAACTGTGGTGGTGGGGAGGGAGGGAGCAGTTGGGAGGGGGAAACAGAAACCATCCATCATGCCTTCCTGAGACATGGATTCATCGTCCCAAGGCTAGAGGCCTGGGAATGGAATGTAACAGCTCACCATCTAGCCCACCATTGTTACCAAAACAATGTATTCAAATGTGACTGGATAATGGGAAGATAACGGGGGGGGGGGGGGGGGGGGGGGGGTAGGGGATGGAACAGAAAAGGGAAAATTAACTGGGAACCTTCATGCCCAAACTTTCACATCTGGCTATGCTGTACTGTAACCACTTGGCTTCTAATAAAATATGCCTTTCACACAAATGGAGTCAAGAGTCTTTCTTTCCTAAGAACCCACATTGGGGCAGGTGTGACACTGTCCTTAAATTTTATGACCAGCAAGACAGAATTTGGCTGAAAAGAAATCCAAATTTCAAATACAGGTAGTCCTCCATTTACACCACAATTGGGACCAGAATTTCTGTGGCTAAGCAAGGAGATTGTTAAGTTAATTGCACCCAATTTTACAATCTTTTTTTGCCACAGTTGTTAAGTGAATCACTGCAGTTAAGTGAATCATGTGGTCATTAAGTAAATCTAGGCTCATCCATTGATTTTACTTGTTGGAAGCAATTTGGGAAGATTGCAAATGGCAATCGCATGACTCCAGGATGCTGCCACCATGATAAATGCATGCTGGTTGCCAAGTATCCAAATTCTGACAAGTGACTCTGGAATCGCTGCAGTGGTTCTAAGCATGAGGACTGCCACCTTTTCAGTGCCTTTGCAATTTTGAATGGTTGCTAAATGAGTGAAGAATTACCTGTGTAACAGAAGTCATTGCAGAATTATAATTCATAAATGGCCACCAAGTTAAATTAAAGTTCATTACTACTACTACTACTACTACTACTACTACTACTACTACTACTACTACTACTTCTGCTACTATTACAGTCATATCGGGAGCGCTGAAGCACTTCCGGGTTGAAAGGATTGAACAGTAACATCACCATTGTCCATGGAAAGCCCAGTTTGGGGCTTCTTTCATGTTCCTGTTAAGTTGCCCACCAAAGTCGTATCCATTTATCTATTTGCAGTTGGCCACTTTCAAATTGCTGCGTCAGCAGGACCTGGAGAGTGTGATGGGCGCTTGTTCCATCCCGCAGTAGCAACCGGATTTCAAATGTGACTCTGCTGATTATCAGCTTGGTGTGCTAAAGATATTGAGACTTTGGAAAAAGTTCAGAGAAGAGCAACTAAAATGATCAAAGGCCTGGAGACTAAAACATATGAAGAACGCCTGCAGGACTTGGGTTTGGCTAGTCTGAAGAAAAGAAGAAACAGGGGCAACATGATAGCAGTATTCCAGTATTTGAGGGGCTGCCACAAAGAAGAGGATGTCAAACTATTCTCCAAAGCACCAGAGGGCAGGATGAGAAACAATGGATGGAAACTAATCAAGGAGAGAAGCAACCTGGAATTAAGGAGAAGCTTCCTAACAGTGAGGACAATTAACCAGTGGAACAGTTTGCCTTCAGAAATTGGGGTGCTCCATCACTGGAGGTTTTTAAGAAGAGACTGGATAGTCACTTGTTTGAAATTGTATAGGTTCTCCTGCTCAAGCAGGGGGCTGGACTAGAAGACCTCCAAGGTCCCTTAAGCTCTATTCTATTCCTAATTAAAATTCATTAAACAAAATCTGAAACGTTTTCTGTCAGAGATTTCTGTGCCGAGTTTTTCTGCCTTATTGTAAAAGTCCTGAAGAATCATAAAATTAGGCCATGTATAGAAAAACAAAATATAAAAATGTCAACCTTGGAAGAGACAACAGACACAACATTGATTGAGCATACATCCTGAAAGTAAAAACGCATGAGATAACCCTGATCAAGACGCTTCTTAGATTCTCTTAGATTCTCCCTAAGATTATTAGATGGCAACACATAGATCCCCTTTTTCTTTTTAGGGCAGCAGGCAAAATGTAGAAAAAAGTCTACCTGCAACTGCAGATACTCTCCATTTTAGAATATGTCTGGTGTGATGGGCTCAGAAGTAATCTAGAGAAATTAAGTTGACAAGCAAATGCAGACTTCAAGCTGAGAATATAAGTAAGTCTGGGTTGAACTCTTGGGTTCTGGGAGCTTTCAGAGAACTTCAGAAAATCCTCAAATCCACTTAAAGCTTCACTTCGTAGGGTATCTACCACACACCAGCCTCTGGAGCTCCTGTTGTCTAGCCTTTGTTGCCATCATGTTACATACTGCTGCATAAACTGGGCCTTTATCTGCTTTTCAATTGTAGAGGACATAAACAATGGCCTTTAGGAAAAACTATCTTTCATCTGTTTATATCTATATCTTTCTACCTACGTACCTACCTACCTACCTACCTACCTATCTATCTATCTATCTATCTATCTATCTATCTATCTATCTATCTATCTATCTATCTATCTATCTATCTATCTATCTATCTATCTATCTATCTATCTATCTATCTATCTATATATCTATCTATCTATCTATCTATCTATCTATCTATCTATCTATATATCTATCTATCTATCTATCTATCTATCTATCTATCTATCTATCTATCTATCTATCTATCTATCTATCTATCTATCTATCTATCTATCTATCTATCTATCTATCTATCTATCATCTATTTATCTCTATTGTTGAAGGAAAAGTCTTCATCATGGTTCAGTCCAAGGCGGGAATAAACAACATGGTGACTGCTTTAGAAAAAAAGGTTGCAGTTTATTGAAGAGGAGAGCCAGACAGGAAGATGGCTCTGGAAGAAAAGAGAGCGAGCACATGTAGAAAATGGGTTTTTATACCCTCTGGAGCCTTTTGTTTGGAGTTGTTCCTGTCTGAGTGTGCCCTTTGGCATCTGTGGGTTAATCCTATTATGTCCTGTCTTAGAGTTTGGGTGGGGTATGTAGATTTTAGGTGTCTTTGTCTTCCTAAGCTTCTAGTTGGGGGCCTCCAACCTTCCTGGATTATTTACATCTGCATTTCTACAGAGCTGGATTCTGCTTGGGGGAGGGAGACTTGGGGCTATTAAAAAAACTGGGCATGCTTTTCTGCCTCTAAGATCCTTTGAGGAAATATATTTTTCTGCCCTTTTAATATTTCCTTCTCTGGGGGGCTGATTTCCCACACTGCCACCAAGAATAATTTTGTAGCTAGATGGTGGTCTTTTTCTTCTTCTTCTTCTTCTTCTTCTTCTTCTTCTTCTTCTTCTTCTTCTTCTTCTTCTTCTTCTTCTTCTTCTTCTTCTTCTTCTTCTTCTTCTTCTTCTTCTTCTTCTTCTTCTTCTTCTTCTTCTTCTTCTTTCTTCTTCTCTTCTTCTTCTTCTTCCTTCTTCTTCTTCTTCTTCTTTTCTTCTTTTCTTCTTCTTCTTTCTTCTTCTTTTCTTCTTTCTTCTTCTTCTTCTTCTTCTTCTTCTTCTTCTTCTTCTTCTTCTTCTTCTTCTTCTCTCTTCTTCTCTCCTCCTCCTTCCTCCTCCTCCTCCTCTCCTCCTCCCTCCTCCTCCTCCTCCTCCTCCTCCTCTCCTTCTCCTTTTCCTTCTCCCCCTCCCCACCTAAAATCTACATAACCCACCCAAAGTCAAAGACAGGACATAATAGGATTAACCCACAGATGCCAAAGAGCTCAAGGGATGCTTTGGAAAGAAGGTGAAAGTGAGTACCTCTAAATTTTAACTTTAAAGCCCAGGGGAGTGAGAGAAATGTGTGTATGTCTCTCTGTGTGAGTGAGAAGACCCTTTTTCCCAATCACAGTTGGATTTTGCTCCCTCTGGCCTTTCCTAACTGCAGAAAGGATCTGTTCAAGTGGCAGGCCCTGGAAAGCATGGGGGTTTGGCCAGAGTGCAGGACCTTTTGTTAGGGAAAAGGGAGAGGCTGTGTGCAAATGGAATGAGTGAATAAGAGAATTGGATTTGGGCAACCAGCTGGTAAGGCCATGTAGGCAAAGCCCATCTGTAGGAGGGGCTCATACTAAGGCACAAAGCATAGGTCCTCCCAGGCTCCTCCTGAGTCTGAAAACTGAAGGCGGTGAGGAAGAAGGAGGCGCCAGTACCTATCTCAGCCGAGAGCGGCAAGTCCTCCCCAGACCCCTTTTTGGTCTGAAAAGTGCGGGCGGCGGAGTTCCCTAGATAGGAGGGTCCAGTACTTCGTTAGGGAACCGGAGTCCTCCTGGGCATTTTTTTGTGTGCCCAAAAACCGACGGCGGGGCGGCAGGGATAGTGTCGCTAAGAGTGACTGGGCTGTGCTGCTGGGACCTGACTAAGCTGATTGAACCCCACATCGGAAGGGGAACATGGGTAGTTCGAGGGTCAGAATTAGGACACCTATTGGAGATTTGCTCGAGGCATGGGACGAGAGGCGAGTGCCTGTCCTGGATGGTATGAAAAAGAAGTGAGCAAGACAAATTTGTGAAGAATGGGCTTTGCTCAGGGCAAAGTCTTCATCTGTGATTTCCTCATTTTGTCTGCCTATCTGTTTCTTTAACCACTGCAGTATTAATGCCTTTTCAAACTCTGTCTGCAAGCTACCCCCCCCCCCAATTCTACTTCTCCTTTTCTTATCCTCTGTTCTCCATGCCTTTGTCTGCCTCTCCTGGGAGAGTCCACCCAGAAAGGGGGGAGGAGATCTTGTTCTCATTAAGAAAAACTGGGCATGCTTTTCTGCCTCTTTAATATTTCCTTCTCTGGGGGGGGGCTGACTTCCCACACTATCTATCTGTCTGTCTGTCTGTCTGTCTGTCTGTCTGTCATGGTTCCAACAGATGAAACTCTTTAAAAGAACTTCGAGGCATTGTTTACCTTAAAGAATCTTTATTTGAGAAACGGAGCAATCAGCATTACATAGTTAAAGCCAAAACCTGAATTCCCCCTCCCCCCTGGGCACAAAGTATCAAAGCACAATTCCCTCCTCCAATTAACAGTCATAAATCACATCCCCCAATTAGCTTGAAGCGTGGGCTTTCTCCCCAGCTCTCCAGCCCGCCAAATCTTTATCAGCTCTGGGCTCAATAATCTTGATTCCCACGGCTGAGTATTGATGTTATGTCTAACTGGACTCTCATTCACATCCCCCCTCCCAGCATCATCTAACTCTAAAAGCGAAAGAGAAAAGATGGCTACATTTCCATCTGTTGTCAAAGCAAGAACATCCGATGTTAGCAGCATTGACACCTATCTATCTATCTATCTATCTATCTATCTATCTATCTATCTATCTATCTATCTATCTATCTATCTATCTATCTATCTATCTATCTATCTATCTATCTATCTATCTATCTATCTATCTATATCTATCTATCTATCTATCTATCTATCTATCTATCTATCTATCTATCTATCATCTATCTATCTATCTATCTATCTATCTATCTATCTATCTATCTATCTATCTATCTATCTATTATCTATCTATCTATCTATCCTCTCATCTATCTATCTATCTATCTATAATTATCTATCTATCTATCATCTATCTATCTATCTATTATCTATCAATCATCTATCTATCTATCTATCTATCTATTATCTATCGATCCTATCTATCTATCTATCTATCTATCTATCTATCTATCTATCTTCTATCTATCGATCTATCTATCTATCTATCTATCTATACTATCTATCTATATCTATATCTATCTATCTATCTATCTATCTATCTATCTATCTATCTATCTATCTATCTATCTATCTATCTATCTATCTATCTATCTATCTATCTATCTATCTATCTATCTATCTATCTATCTATCTATCTATCTGCCAAGTGACCGCAACATCAGGAAGGAGTATGAGAAATCCCATGACCCGAAGGAGGAACTAGAGAGGATGTGGAAAGTAAAGGCCAAAGTGGTCCCAGTGGTGATAGGAACACTTGGGTTGTGACTCTTCGCTGGGAGAATGACTCCAACACATTCCAGGATCCATGACTGTCCAGAAGAGGGCAGTACTGGGAACAGTTATGCTGTGCAGAGCCCCCAAACTCCTAGGCCTCTGGTAGAAGACTGGAGATTGAGGTAAATACAGATTACCCATAAGGGTAAGAAGGGAATTTTTTTAATATACAGTATATATTCTGTATGCATTTACATACAATTTATAATTCCTGCCAATTCATAATGAGCAATAAACCCTCCACTCTCCTTTATATTTATTTACAACAAGTTAATCTTATCTGAGCCAGCTCAACACAATGTATTTATACTGCTGAAAAAAGTAACCCTATGATCCGCCAGTATAAAATAATTACATCTGATGAATAAGGGAGCACCTGTGCATGAAGAATAAGCAGTCAACTAGAGAAGCAATTAAATGCTTCAGATTAGGGTGATGAAGGAGCAATAATTTGAACGGGGTTATGAAAGGGCAGTGAAATATTTTGACAGAATGGTTCCTTAATCACTTAGAAGGTCGTCTACGGAAGGGGGCCCCCTATATCAAACACCTTCTACCCACATAGCCAAAACTGTGCAGGTCAACGTTTAAATTGCTGACACCACCAAGATGTGATAATTTCACCTTCCAGAATCAATCATATTAAAGCTTCTTAATTAGCTGGTCTTCAAAGTTATAATTTATTTTATGGAGATTACATAGAACTTGTAATTTATGCAAATTTAGAAAGTGAGGAGTTGTTCAGAATAGCTCCCATGATTGGATTATGTACATTTTGTGATAGCAGTTCAAGGAAACATTAGAAATAACACATTTATAACCACATCTTTAATATAGAAAACAAATGAATTAATAAGTATTCTGGAAATAGGACAACTTTCTTTGAAATAAAGACTCCTGTGGAGTATTCAGATTCACTTTATGTTTTATTTAAGCAGCAAGTCATGACAAAGGTTTTGATGCCACCTCAGATGATTACTTATTTATTTTATTTCTTTCAGGTCCAGCACGCAATGCACTGCAATGCAGTAGGAATTGGTCCTTGCTCCAGGCATGTTATGTATAATTTTTAACTTAAGACGTCAACAAACTTTGAAAGTTTTCAAAAAATCCTTCCAGGTTAGCCACCAAGAAATACAACTAAGTCTTTTTTCCCAGTTTCAGCAGAAGCTTTATATTTCCTTCCTAGTAAGGAGGAAAAAAAAGGTGAATATCTTTTATTACAATTATTTAGTCCTATATACCAGTATGGAGATTTAACCCTAGTAAACAGCAAAGGGCAAGAATAAGAATAGAATCTGAATAAATGCACATAAATGCTAGATCTTCCTCTGCACCATGTATGTAAAATAATTTCATTGCTCTAGAATTTTCATTCTAAGAAATAGTCTTACACCCTTTTCTGCCCAGAAAGAGCTTAAAGTACAGGAAACACGTAGGGAGAAAATAAAACATGAAATGACCTGAAAGATGATACAATTTTAACCTCATATCCTTGTTATTGCCACCTTGTCAAGAATGATTTCTTTTCCTCAATAAAGAAACTCTGGCCAAAACTGCAAAGATCCTTGACTTGATTTGTTGCAGGTTTAAAAACAAGGAAACTTAAAAGCTACCGTTGGTTGGAAAGAGAAGTGACCAATTTGGGTCCCTGGAGTTACAGAAAAGATTATTTTTATTTTTCCTGGTTGCCTCTCAAAATCACATTCTCCCATCCCCAACTGAGGTTATTAGCTAGGGCAAAGGTGCCCAAAGCAAATTCAATAAGATGAGAGCTTGTGGGTGATTTCAACTGAGGAACAGGAACAAAGAAAAGTTTTGTTGTCCGTTTGCTTCCTTAGTTTGAAGGAAGTGGCAGAGGGGACTCAAAAAAATCTATTCAGTATTGGAAAGACAAATATATGGTTCCAATTATTTGGTGGTTTGCAAAATTGATTAATATGGATTAGCTATGGATGTGTATTGGTATGTGAAAAAGATCTCGGGAGACCGAGTGAAGAAATGCAGCCTAGGGAAGATTTTGATCACATGGAACATAGAATAATAGGCCTCTCAAAGGTGCTTTTTAAAAGACGTTTTTCTTCCTCAAAGGAAAAAACAGTCTAGTGGCCTTTTGGAAAAGCATCTTTGAGACAACTACGTCCTGGATGACTGAGAATCTCCACAGATATATAGAATAATAGGGTTGGAAGGGACCTTGGAGGCCTTCTATCCAATCCCCTGCTCAAACAGGTGATTCTAGAGAAATGACTGTCCAATCTCTTCTGGAAAACCTCCAGTAATGGGACATCCACAACTTCCAGAGGTAAGTTCTTCCACTGATTAATTGTTCTCACTATCAGGAAATTGTTCTCACTGTTAGATAAGAGAGTGCCTGCTTCTTCTTTTTTTTTTTTTAAATATATTTTATTAGATTTTATAGGGGTACAGGGGTTACATTAAGGTGCTTAGGAACCACCATGGAGGTGGGTATATTAAACATCCAAAAAAAAGAAAGACAATCATAGATATATAACTCAAATCAAATCATTTAAACTTCCCTCTCTAATTCCCTCATTTAATCTTACATATTCAAATTAATAAATTCTATATAAGCTTCAAACGATCCTATCAAATATCAGTTACATTTCAATTCTAAAAATCCAGATCCTGTTTTTAAGCTTTACTAACTTACAATTACTATATTTCAATTAGCCTTAAATAGACATATTATTAACACTTCGGGTGCCCTTTTTTTTTTTTTACATAATTATATCTGGTATATTGTTCTCGCAACAACATTCCCATATCTTCTTCATTGATACCATTTTTTTCTCTTATCACCCATCCCTCTTATTCTCCTTTTATTTCCAAATAATTCTCTTAAAATAAAAATATCAGGCCAACAAATAAATTTCTATCTAATTTAAATATATATTCTATCAATGCCTCTATATCTATAAAAATCTTTTTAAACCAGTAGATAACATTTACTTCTCCAATACTTATCATATCTAAAACAAAGTAATATTACAAAGGGTATCCTCTTAAAAATTTCACGTGCTCCATTAGTTATTAAGTCAGTCAAAAAATCAAAGCCTTTTTAATCCCATTAAATAAAACTTTAAAATACATTTTTAAATCTAACTCTGGGCTTCTTTCTATGCCATAGTGGTTTCCATAGTAAGGTTCCTACATGATCAAACCACAATATTAAAAGGTCCATATTCTTTAACGCTTCAAATTGGTCAAAGTTCTCTTTCCTTTCTTCTAATAGCCTTTGGATGGTAAAAGCTGTTTTATTCCATGTTATATTTGCCAGTTGTTTATCCATCTTTTCTCGATTTTCAATAAGTTGTATCTGAGTGTCAGTCTCTGTTGGTGTTGATGCTTCAGACATCTCTGTTAAAGTTATTGTGTAATCATCAGGCTTCTCGTTAGATTGTGTTTGAGGTTGAATAAAGTTAGTTTGTTTTGTGGTTTCCACGGTTTCTCTCAGTGTAGGGAAAAGGGATTGAAAGTAGGAATTCATATCCTCTCTAGCTTCCAAAATTTTTTCCAATATGAGTTCATAGTCCAGCTGTATATTAAATTCCATATCGATAGTAAAAAGGCTTTTTAATCTTTAAAGAAGGTTCTACTTCATAAGAATCAAGCAAGTATTCACCTCCAATTTTCAATAGGCCAGCTGCTTGTTATCTTGTGCTTATCACCCTTTGAAGGTCATAGCCATTCCCAGCCATAAAGAAATATAATTGCAGTACCACTTTTCGACACAAGATGTCCTCAGCAAACCATAAAATCTTTTCTTTTCTTTTTTTTTTCCCTTTCCAAATAATAGATTTTTTATTTTTCGTGTTGAAAAAGATGAAGAAAGGGCTCAAAATAATAAATGCGTAGTTGTAACAATAATAGTCAAGAATAAAATGTTTTCAGGTCCCCTCAGTATTCCAAAATTTAAATAGTCCATCAAAATTGAATGGTTTTTTTCTTTTTTTCTTTTTCCAAAGCTGTTTTTCCCAAATGCCCAAACGCTGCTTCCTCACGACAGGGAAATAGTTCAAAAAAAGCTTTTGACAGGAAAGTAGTTAGGGAAAAAAGGGGTAGAAAAGGTCTCACCCGAATTCTCCACGGGGGTTCTTTCGCTTAGATGTTCTTCTGGCTTTCAGCTGGTGCGACGAAGTGATCGTCCATTTTGTAGGACGATCTTTTCCTCCGGCGGCCCTAAGGAGATAGCTCGAGCTGGGGAGAGCCGCCGCTCTTCCCCAGTCGAGCAGGAGCCTCCTCTAACGGTGGTCACCTCTACGGGGTGACTTTCGACCCGATTAAGGGTCTACCGGCGGAGGGAAAGCAGCCGGTGGGAGAGACAGATCTCTCCGTACGACTGCTGGTGCCGCGATCCGGAACCGGAAGCCCGAGAGTGCCTGCATCTTCATAAGCTGCGTAAGAAAGAGAAGAGAGCCTTTCTAGCTTCTTAGATTGTAAAAGAGACAGCAAGATTTAGATATTCAGACTTGCAAAATTCTGTTCATGTAGCCTGTTAGGCCCCAAAACAAAGAATGACATGTGAAGATTCCTCCGAGCTGAGTTCTTTATTATTTCCACACCGACAGACAGAATCTTGCCAGATTAAACATTCTCCTATCTGCATCTTAACATATACTCTGAACTATTAAGGAAGGACTGTCTTCACCCTCTTTCTCTCACACAAAATATCTGGACTGAGTTGTCTCTTATTCCTCTGAATTGCACCCTTCCCCTTCTGGGAATCCACCTCCTCACTACAGTGTATCACAAAAGTAGAAATAGCTCATTCAATTGTGCTTCCTGTCTAGTCTACCTGGGAATGCTGACAGGATAATTGTAATTAATCATGGCTTCCATTTATTTTTGTATATCTGTGAATATAGAGCTTGGATGTTTTTGTTTAAGCCCATTTTAATAATTTTGAATAAAGCTAATAAAAATAAAAATTAAAAATTTCAAAAAAGCTAAGAGGATGGCTGCAATGAAATCTTGGTCAATTTCCCACATATTGTACATGCTATTTCTGCACAGAATTAAAATCCAAAATCTGGATGAGTATTTAAATAAAGACAGAAGTAATAACACTATTTCTAACTAAAAATAAGATGATAAATGATGAGTATTTATTTTTTTAGTGTATAATGAGAACATGACAGAAAGGAAATAAACATATACACACAATGCACGTAATTATATATAAAACTTCTACAGGGGTATAGCAGTGGCCTCATAACTGTATATCCAATTCAGCCATCCAGGCAATTGCCTCTGGTGTTGCTTTCTGCAGATCTGATGATTGTGATGATGGTGGTGGTGGTGGTGGTGATGATGATGATGACGGTGTGTGTGTGTGTGTGTGTGTGTGTGTGAGAGAGAGAGAGAGAGAGAGAGAAAATAGATAAAATATTTGCAAAACTAAGCTTTCTGATGAGGGATTGATAGATGATAGATAAAATATTTGATTGAAAAGCCACTGATTCTGTGTCAGTGTGTATTATCTATTTGTGATGATAGATAGATAGATAGATAGATAGATAGATAGATAGATAGATAGATAGATAGATAGATAGATAGATAGATAGATAGATAGATAGATAGATAGATAGATAGATAGATAGATAACATTTGATTGAAAAGTCATAAGGATCAGATGGATGTCTATGTACATTAATAGCTAAAATGGTAAGATAAGGAATTTCATAATTTTTAAGATACTTGGTAACATTCTCCACCATATGGAGTGTCAAATATGCCAGTTCCAACAAGTGCAGTTTGCTATTTAATTGAGCTAAAAAAGGTAGGTATTTTGGTATAAACTTATATTTGGAACATAGTTTTCTTCTTTAACTGAGATCTGAACTTTTGCAAATTAAAACCAAAGTGGGAGAGAATTTACTCTTCCAGTGTGTTAAAATTCCTGAAAATGAGATGGAATATCTTCATATCAAATGATATAGAACAATATTACATAGCAGTGTTTCTCAACCTTGGCCACTTGAAGATGTATGGACTTCAACTCCCAGAATTCCCCAGCCAGCAAGCTGAGTTGAAGTCTACACATCTTCATGCTGAGAAACACTGACATAAGGTATAAACTACAGGTGGTTGTCAACTTACAATCATTATTTGGTGACTGTTTGAAGTCCCAACCATTGCAGCATCCTCACGGTTCCGTGATCGAAGTTAGAGTGCTTCACAATTGGCATGTATTTACAACGATTGTAATGTCCTAGAATCATGTGATTGCCATTTGCAACCTTCCCAGCCAGTTTTCAACAAGCAAAATCAATGGGGAAGTCAAAGACTGCTTGTACTTTTGGTAAATTTATTAATTTTATCCCAAATACCCAATACACCTGAGGACTATCCAAATATTTTTTTCTGATTCTAGTAGCAATAGATTTAAATAGATTTAATTCATTTATCTGCAGTCTTAGTCTAGATTTATTACGTCTGTGGTCAAAGCTGACCAGAGAAGACTCTGGTGGAAAACTCGGGTTCAGCAATTAATACTAATATATTGTCTGCAAATAAAATACTTTATACTCCTCATCTGCATTTATGAACTCATACTTTTCTCTGTGTTGCCCAGTCACAAATAATAAAGATGTTAAGAACAAATCAAATAATTAAAAATAAATTGATCCACTGTACATCTGTTAGGTAGCTTGCATTTGTATTTTTGGAAAAGAATAAAGAATTACAATCCATTTTAAAAATAATTGAGGTAAGAAAAAGACAGAACAAAAACTAGATATAGGTAGTCCTCAATTTGCAACCATTTCTTTGACAACCATTTGAAGTTATAATGGCATTGGAAAAAATGACTTACAGCTGGCACACTTAATAACCATTGCAGCCATCCCCATAGTCACATGATCAAAATTTGGGGCCTTGGCATCCGGCATATATTTATGACGATTGCAGAGTCCCGGGATCATTTGATCACCTTTTGTGACCGTCAATGGGGGAAGTCAAATTCGCTTAGCAACCATGTTATTAATTTAACAACTGCAAGTGATTTGCTTAACCATCATGGCAAAAAGAGTTGTAAAATTGGGTGTGACTATTTAACAACTGCTTCACTTAACAACAGAAATTCTGGTCTCAATTGTGGTCAAAAGTCAAGGACTTCCTGCATATAATAATTACAACAGGATCCCTGATTTCTAAGGTACAACATTTACTAATAATAATTGTTTATTTTGCGGTCACAGACCAAAATACAAGTGTAACAAAAGAAAACACAGAAAAATATCACAAACAATTAAACACCAGAAGCCTTGGCTAAGGAGGAATTACAACGGAATTACTAATAATCTCAAATTGTATTCTTTCTGTCTACAGCAAATCAGTCCTGCTTCATCAGAATATACCAGGCTGCTAGTAAGAATCCCAGGCAACATTGCAAGATCTGTGTTTATTAAATAAACAGGTCTACAGCCAGCATTTGCACATGACCTTTATTGGTTTAAGAATTACATTAATTTTATGTTACTGAAGAGAAGCTGATCAAATACCAGATTTTAAAAACCAGGCTTGAAAACATCTGTGCATACTGTACCTGTCAGAAAATGTCCTTTAAACACCATCAATAATATGTGCAATTTCTTTCTCTCAAGCCTTTAACTGCACAGCAGAATCAAGGGGAGAAAATCCACACGGGATTTTTCTTCTAATTAGTTTTCATACCAAAAATTAAGCACTGAAGTACAAAATATTCAGAACACAACTTTCCTTTATTAGTAGGCTCTTTAAGGCAAGGGTTACTTAAAACCTTTTGAATCTATTTTTTTTTGGGGGGGGGGAATGTGGCAGGGCTGAATAGGAATCTATTAGATTCCCCCATCTGCTGCTTTTTGTGTTTGGAGACACAACACAATCTCTTCGAGCTCACTTGTTGATTATGCCAACAGTAACAGTTCAGCTCTCATTCATCTGCTATCACATTTAATAGTGCATTTGAGCCAACATTTTCATTTTCCTCCCTACATTTTTGAAATTTTCACACACGTTATTCATGGCACTGACCCGGTTATTTTTCCTAAGGCATTAAAGACCTGACTGTTGGCCCGATCATTTGGGCTGTTTGATTATACGAGCTCTGCTCTGCTCTGTGATTGTTATATTCTTTATGAATTAGATTGTGCTGTAGCTTTGGGCCTTTGGGTTTTGTTGAAATATCGTAATTTTAACTCAGAGTCACTTTTTGGAGATACGTGATTAAAAATTGAGATGAGAATTGTTAGCATGCTCTTAACTTTATTCTTCTGACTAAATTTTTATAACAGACCTTATTTGTTTTTATATAACACTTTCCCCCCACTGTTCCTTACGTGGATTCCCCTTAGAATGTGCATAAAGGGACCTGATTTTGTAGAACAGATGATCTGAGCCAAAACTTGTTTTAAACAAACTTCTCAGCTCCAGAGAGACAATCAACCTTTTTTTACTTCAGGTGGTCAACAAGTCTTCAGATATGAGCGTCACCTTATAATTAAAGGAGCAGGATTGTCTGAAAACTGAGCCAATGTTATAAAGATGATTTATATAGGTATTAAAATATGAGCACACTTGCTGTAAAGTTGTACAGCATCCTTCTCTCCAGAGAGCAGTAATAGTAAAGCTGAAAATCTGAAAGTATTCATGGTTATAAATGGATGGTGTGTATGAATAATTTTAGAAGCTACAAGTAAAACATTTGTTTGTATGGATGTTTATTGCCCATATATTTTACCTGTGGGGCATTAATTCTCTCCTTGCCTTTTTAAAATTAAAACTGATGCTCATTCATCTTTTATTAAAAATGTTTATACACAGTAATTTATGCAGCTGGCACCTTACTATTTACATAATAAAAATATGGCATGTGATTAATCTTCCTATATTCTTCAGTTAAGCAATAGTTTAAGTCTGTGAACAATCTTTAGGCTGGGCAATAAAATGCAAATTAATCATGGCTTTTACAAATGAATCCTGCCATTTGCTTTGACATGGGGGTGAAGAACCAATGCTTAGCAACCTGGGAGTGGTAAAAACTCAAATAATATTTTACAAGCAACATTTGCTTTCATGCTGAGGTTTTGTTAGATTACGTGATACATGTCAAAGCTTGGCTTAATTTGACAAGCATATGTGAGACAATAAGAATGGAATCCAATAGTTCTTTCCTCACATGAGGATCAGTATGTCAATCCATTGTCTTTGTTTCTCTAACATAGATTCATAAATGTCAACACAACATTTAATATATAGATTTCCTTTAAATATAAGAAAAAACTTCCTCGTGATAAGATGTATATAACTGTGGATTCTCTCCTTGGAGGATGAATTGAAGAACTGAAGAAACTTCGTGGATGAGAAGTGAAAAGTTCTTAAAGGAAAAAACCAAGAAAGTCCAGTTGTCTTTTGGAAAAAGCACCTTTGGGACAACCACGATCTGGATGATTGAGACTCTCCATAGATATTCTCCTGGATGGTTGAATTGGTTTTCCTGCACAGAGCAGAGGGCTTGACTAGATCCATGTTTCTCAGCCTCAACAACATTAAGAGGTGTGGACTTCACCTCTCAGAATTCCCGATCTAGCCTTTCTGGGAGCTGAAATCCAAACCTTTTGAAGTTCCTGGACGAGAAGAACTTTAAGGTCCCTTCCAACTCCTCAATTCTACAATTCTAAAGCTGGCTTCCCGTATTGGCCTTGAAGGTTGGAACTTCATCTTCAAAGATGAGGCCAATTTGTTCCCTCTTGTCTGCGTCGCTTGGAAGACCCCCTTTGATTTCAATTGTCCAAAATCAGTTTCATAGTTTCCTACCATTTTTAGATAAGAAATATAAGTATAGTGTGGATTTTAAATAGGCTTAAACATAAGCAAAGGGCACAAACCCCCATTTCTTCTTGCCCCCAACATAAGAAAAAGGCAGCAAATCCTGGGTTCACCCACATAGTTTATAGGATCTTGCCCATTTTTACTTTCCCTTGCCTTCCTCCCCAAATGTTGAGTCTGGTGTCTGGTCTTCAAAGTTGTACCATCATGGAAGAAGTTAACTCTGTCACGGGTCTCATGAGTAAATGATTGAAAAACAGAACCACAAAAATATCTTTAACACTTTTCTCATGGGATGTTACATTTTGAGTAGATAATCTGAAATGGTAATTAACCATATGGCTCATTTGTTATCAACAATGGGACAAGTGGCCTTCTGATTCTCTTTCATTTCCCTATTTATTCTGTAAGAATCTCTGCATGAAGTAATACCAGGATGTCCATAAATCACAACAGCAAGAAATCAATGGACTTCTAAAGTCCAAGTGAAATGAGATGTCCCCAGCTCTTTAATTATGCTGAAATCTCTTTGTGCCCTTGAAAACTAGTTTTCAGGGGTGTTGGACTTCAAGGGTGCAACATTTTTTGTTTTCTAATAAATAACCATTTAGTTTTTGAATGGAAACTTTTGGGCATACAGATAGTTCTCGATTTACAACCATTTGTTTAGTGACTGTTGTAAGTTACAACAGCACTGAAAAAGTGACTTATGACTGTTTTTCATATTTGCAACCGTTGTGGCATCCCAATGGTCACATGATCCAAAACTGGATGCTCAGCAACTGGAATGTACTTATGACAGTTGCAGCAACCCAAGGTCATGTGATCATCGTTTATAACCTTTGCAACTGGGTTCTGACAAGCAAAATCAATGGGCGGAGTCAGATTCGCTTAATGATCAAAGATTCACTTAACAGACACAGTGATTCACTTAGCAGCTGTGGCAAGGAAGGTCGTAAAATGGGACAAAACTCACTTAAGAACCGTCTTGCTTAGCAACAGAAATCTTTGATTCAGTTGTGGTCTTAGGTTGAGGACTACTTGTATAGTACCTTACTTACCTCACAGGTTATGAAGTTGTAGAATGCAGTGGTCAAAACACCAGAGCTGGATTAAGAAGTGATATTGGAAGGCAGGGATGCTGCCTAGAGAACAGCTAAGAGAGGACTCAGCTCACAGTTGGGCAAAGAAAGAAAATCAGAATAAACCTCCCTTACTTCTCAGACTGTAAAAAAGACAGCAGGAGGCTTATATTTTCAGACTTACAATATTCTGTTAATGTAGCTTTACAATAAAATAGAATTAGCTCATCAGGTCATGATTTTTGTCTGATCTATTTGATAGGGCTGATGGCTACCATCTTTGCCGAGGGGCCAAACAGGAAACTATGATGAAATCTGCTGAATGGCATCCAGGGGCCCTTTTTAAGGTGACACAAAGACCTGATTAGATACATCGTCCTCATTCACAAAATTCTTTATTGGTGCAGAACAGAGGAGGGATCACCTACCGTCCTGCTTTCCCAATTTTCCCAGTTAACAGTTTGGATGTTTGCTGATATAAATAAAAATTAAGCTATATTTTATTTTACTACCGGCAGCTGAACTAGGTAACATGTGTGCTTTCTCCGATCTAACACTGATTAAAAGTATGCTGGGTGAAAAACTACAAACTCAATTCTTTTCCTTCCTTTTTATTATAATACTACAAATCTTGATATATTGTATTATTTCAATGCAGATTTCACTGCAGTAATATTTTTGTAGTATGATTAAAATCATGAACATTCTATTAGTTTGGAATGTTCTTATAGTTTTGCAGATAGAAAAATAAAAGTAAACTTTCTATCAATTTTAATTGCAATGTAGAATATTACAGAGTTAAGATGAGTTTACTTGATTTTTCATCCAAAAGGAAGCGTAACATGAAAAAAGAACACTGTAAGTCAGATCAAAGTATTAATTATATAATAATAGTTTTGGTCTTGAACTAAGTGTTTAATATTAAGTTCTCCATTGTATTACTATTATGTGTGTGTGTGTTTATATATTGATATCACAAGTGCATTTCTAGATGGCCTCATGCATTAATTCAAATTATTTTCTTGGCAACAATACAGAAGTGTTTTGCTTCTCTTTGTTTCCAGGATGCTTCCCCCCCCCCAATTTCCAATTCTACAGCCCTGAGATTTCCTCTTGGTGCTCCATCCCTGTATTAACTAGATGCAATGCTGCTTAGTTTTGAGCCTGGACAAGAACAGCCATTGCTGCCACCTGCTGAAATGTTAATAAATAGGGTAATTTTTTTTCCTAGTTTGATTGTATCAATATTTTGAAGAAATATAATTTTCCCACTCTACCTATACACAGCAGGCCAGGAAATCATGCATAATACCCATTCTATTTGCCTTGCTTGGAAAGAAAAAAAACAATATATAAAAAAGAAGACCTTATTTCTACTAAAATGGAAACTGAGTTACTGCTACAATTTTCATCCTTAATCTGGTCAGGACAGGCTTCTTATCTTTCGTTTCTTATTTTAATGTGCTTTTAATTGCCTATTCAAACACACCTATAGCAATTAAGGAGAAAATATCTTCCCTTTTGAAAAATGTATGAGCTTTGCAATTAGAAGTAATTGTCCTTGTTAATTAAAAAGCACTCTTTGATTTTCTGTTGACTATATTTCCTCCACTCCCTCTGTATTAAAGGAGTAGTTGATGGCTTTGGAAATTTCATTACAGAGCAATGATTTGCCCTTCTTCTTCGGTGGGGTGTGATTGAATAAAAGTCTTCCATTCTAGATTGAAAATTCAGTCAGAGGATCGAAACAAATCAGCCCATTTGACAGCAATCAATCGACTATTCCTATATTGTGTAAATATCATTTCATTATATACAATAATGGAATAGAATAATTGATCTGGAAGGGACCTTGGAGGTATTCTAGTTCAGCACCCAGCTCGAGCAAGAGACGCTATACCATTTCAGACAAGTGGTTGTCCCATCTCTTTTTGAAAGCCTCCAGTGATGGAGAACCCACAATTACTGAAGGCAAGCTGTTCCATTAGTTGATTGCTGTCCCTGTTAGGAAATTTTTCCGTAGTTCTAAATTGCTTCTCTCCTTGGTTAGTTTCCATCCCCTGCTGTTGCTGCTCACTCAAAGGTGTTAATCCAAAGGTAAGGAACCTCTTTAGCCTGAGAAGTCAGCGGGCATGGTTAAAAAAGTTAATACGGAAGCCACAATGGTGGGTCTAGAGCTCTTTTTCTTCTAAGTGCATTGCAGAATGGAGCTTCAAGGGTACCATTGTGGTTGCCAACTGTGTCTTTTTTAAAAAAAAATCACACTCTTGGATAGCCCCCGCCCCCTGGGGAAGGATGCTGGAGCAAAAGGTAGTGTGAAAGATTTGCCCTTCTGCATGAGCCAGATTGGATAATGGCAGCGGTTTCCAGGATAGAGTAGGAGTCATCAAAACTTCTCACCAAGGGTTTGACAAAGTAGAAGGCCTGGATGGGGAAAGTCACTGGTGCCCCTAATTTAAATGGGTGGACAGAAGAGATTCCATGCACTGATGAAGAAGCTGGCAGGTATGAAGAGGTGGAGGAGCAGTCATCAGCCGAGGTTGAATGAATCCATCTCAGGACCAAACTAGTTTTTAGGTGCTACTGGTGGCACAAAACAGGAGAAAATTCACTGGACTTTGTTTTTGGTTGAATAAAATGGTACATAGGGTTTCAGAGGTCCCTGTCTGTCTTAAGCAATTCTTCCACGGAGCTAAGATGTGTGTGTGTGTGTGTGTGTGTGTGTGTGTTTAGAGAAAGAGAGAGATCCATCCCCACAGCAATAATGGGCAACCCTTGACATGCCCATCTTATATCTCTGTTCAGCAAGCTGCACTGGCCCCAGGTGGATGATTGGTTGCTACCTTTGAAGGCTCTCACCACGTAGGGCTGGGTTATTTATGGGATGTCCCTTCTCTGAACTAAAGAACTGAAGAAGCTTCCTGGATGAGAAGTGAAACACTTTCAAAGAAGAAACCTCAAGAAAATCTAGTTGCACCTCAGGGGCAATATTATTGATGGTTTTATAAATTAAGTTTTTATTTTATGATTGACATCCAAGTGTTGCAAGATAGGGGACTATATAAATGAACTGAAATGAATGCATAAGTGAAGTGGAGTATGCATATGAACAGTGTTTGTGTGCTCATGTGTGTACATTTAGGAAGGATGATGAAGAAAAGAGAGAGATTAACACATCTGACAGACTCTAAAGAAGGCTGTTTTACTAGTCTAATCTAGTGAAGGGAAGGACTAGGGGAGACATGATAGCAGTGTCCCAATATTTAAGGGGCTGTCACAGAGAGGAGGGGGTCAACCTATTTTCCAAAGCACCTGAAGGCCAGACAAGGAATAACGGATGGAAACTGATCAAGGAGAGATTCAACCTAGAAATAAGGAGAACTTTTCTGACAGTGAGAACAATCAACCAATGAAACAGTTTGCCTTCAGATGTTGTGAGAGCTTCAAAATTGGAAGCTTTCAAGAAGAGATTGGACTGCCATCTGTCAGAAATGGTGTAGGGTCTCCTGCTTGAGTGGTGGGGGAGGTGTTGGACTAGATGACCTACAAGGTCCCTTCCAACTCTGTTATTCTAATTCTAATTCAACTACCATGGAGCAATCAAATCTGTCCCAGACATTTTGCACCCTTCTCCTGTGGCATTTGAAGGAACACAATATAAACTGTAATGGGAGTATCCTGTTTCATTCTCTTTTCCCCTCACTTTCCAAAGGTATTTCTCAACCTTGGCAACTTTTAAGATATGTGGACTTCAACTCCCAGAATTCCCCAGCCAGTTGAAGTCTACACATTTTAAAGTTGCCAAGATTGAGAAACCACAGGTAAAGGAGAAGATGCCATTCCCGTCTTTTAGGGCTCAGCAATAATTTCTTTTCAGCCTCCTTGTCAGGATTTCTCTGCCTTATAATTACAAAGGAGAGCTTCTCAAACAACATTTCTTCCATTTAAGAAAAAAAGGACAGGATACAATGATACCTCATCAGGTTGCTACCAGAACCTCACGGAAAAAATAGGGGGCATGTCTGGATTTCGGTCAACAAGCAAAATCAATGGGAAAGCCAGATTTGCCTACATCTGTGTGATTCGTTTAACAATTGCCTTCCTAACAATGGAAATTCTGGTCCCAATTATAAGTTGAGTATTTCCTATAATCTGTTTCCCTTCTCATGAACCCTTTCGGAGGGAAGCCCAAACTTTGGGAGTTGATGAACACATTGAGAATTTTTTTTTAAACAATCGCAGCTGTCAATATATGTAATATTAAATACGCATTTTCTTTCCCATAGTTAGATCCTAGTATTCCTAACAGAAACAATTCTGGCTTAAATTCTATCTGTATTTTAGTCATCTTTTCCAGCCATATATGGATCTTAAACCAGAATTTCTTTGCACTAGGACATACCCACCAGATATGATAATAAGTACCTGGATTTTGTTTACATTTCCAACAATTATTCGAGACATTTTTAAACATTTTCGCTAATCTTACTGGTGTCATATGCCATCTATAAAACATTTTATATAAATTTTCTTTATATGAAGCTGCTTTAGTCAGTTTAATATTTCTATCCCATAGCTTTTGCCAAGCTTCTAATTCTATAGAGTATCCAAAGTTTTTTGCCCAAACTATCATTGTCTCTTTTACTTGTTCTTCTTCCATCTTCCGACTTAGCAGAAATCGATAGTTTCTTAATCAGATTTTCATCTGTTTTCAAAAGTGTTTGATCAAATTCTGTCTGTTCTTTATAAAATCCCATTGTCTTTAAGTCTTTCTCATAATTTGTTTGAATTTGTAAGTAAGGCCATCATGATAAATCAAATGCCTTGTTGTTGTAAATCTTGCCTGTCTTTAAGTTTTCCGTCCTTATCCAAAATGTCTTTATATGTAATGAGTTTGTTGTAATTAATTAAATTTAGGTAAGCAAAACCTTCCATTGTTGAAAGCCATTCCGGTATTTTAATATAATTTTTTTGTTTTATTCTCTCCCATTCTAAAAGCAGTACATTCCTTATAGCATGGTTTTGGAAATATCTGTGTATTTTATTTTTTCCATACCACAGAAAGGCATGCCAACCTAATTGTAGATCATGCCCCTCTAGATAAAGAAGTCTTTTATTTCTCAGCGTTATCCATTCTTTAATCCATGACAAGATAGCTGCTTGATAATGAAGTCTCCAATCCCGTAGTCCAAATCCTCCACTCTTTAGCTTCTTGTAACATTTTGACTTTAATTTGTGCTTTTTTCCCTTGCCATACAAATCTTAATATTGTTGTATTTAAATCATCAAAAAACATCTTTCCCAATTTTATAGGAATTGTTTGAAACAAAAAGAGTAATTTCGGTAGAATACTCATCTTCACAGTCGCTATTCTTCCTAGCAGTGATAGCTGGAGGTTTTTCCACTTTTCCAAATCTAATTTTATTTGTTTCAACAATCTTTCATAATTATCTTCTTTTAATGTTGTACATTTTGATGTTAGGTAGATGCCTAGATATTTCACTTTTTTAACTATTTGCAAATCTGTCCTTTTTGTAAAATAAGTTTTCTGTTTATCTGTTAAATTTTTTGTTAAAACCTTAGTCTTTTCTCTATTTATTTTCAAACCCGCTACTTCTCCAAATTTTCCTATTTTCTGCAATAACTTAGCAGTTGTTTCTAGTGGTTCCTCCACGATAAAAACCAGATCATCTGCAAAAGCTTGTAATTTATATTTTTGGTCTTTTATCTCCAATCCTTTTATTTCCGTGTCCTGCCTGATATTCCTAGCAAGTACTTCCAGTGTTAAGATAAATAGCAATGGGGATAGTGGACATCCCTGTCTTGTGCCTTTTTTTATATCAAAACTTTCTGTATAATCTCCATTAAACAATATCCTAGCTGTTTGTTTATTATAGATTGCTTGAATTGCGTTTATAAAATTATTACCAAAGTCCATTTCCATCAACTGCTGAAACATAAATTGCCAATTTAAATTATCAAACGCTTTTTGCGCATCAAGAAATATCAATGCCATCTGTTTCCCTGGATGGTTTTCATAATATTCCAAAACATTTAAAATAATCCTTAAGTTATTTTTTATTTGTCTTTTGGGTAAAAAACCGTTTTGGTCTACATGAATAAATTCAATCAAAAATTTCTTCATTCTTTCTGCCATTATTGACGCAAAGATTTTATAGTCCACATTTAATAACGATATTGGTCTAAAGTTTTTTATTTGTGTAGGATCAGTATCTTCTTTGGGTATCAAAGTAATATTAGCTTCCATCCATGAATTTGGCATTTTAGTCTCTGAAAAAATTTCATTACACAGTTCCTTCAAAATCGGGCTTAATAAGTCCTGTAATGCTATATAAAATTCTGCAGGAAGACCATCTGGACCCGGGGTCTTATCTTTTTTTTGCCTTTTTATAGCTTCTGTAATCTCCATCATCGATATTTTCTGGTTTAATATATTCCGAATGTTCTCCGGGACTTTTGGCAAAGCACTTTCTTTAATATAGGCTTGTATTCCCTCTTTCGAGACCACCTCAGCTTTATATAATGTCTCATAATAGTCCTTAATAATCTTTTTCATTGCATCGTTGTGGAAATGCAGCTCTCCTTTTGAATCTTGTAGCTTATTAATCATTCTTTTTTCCCTTTCTTTCTTTAGTCTATATGCTAACCATCTTCCCGGCTTATTGGCATTTTCAAAAAAGTTCTGTTTAGACCGTTTAATCTGTTGTGCCATTATATCCATCTCGGCCAAATGTAATTTATGTTTTATTATCTCCATTTGTTTCTTAAGAGCTTTCTCTTGTGGATCAATTTGTAACTCAAGTTCCAATTTTTTAAGTTCTTGTCTCAGATTTAACTGTAGTTGTTTCTTTTCTTTATTCTTTTTAGCAGCATAAGTTATAGCCACATCTCTAAAATATGCTTTGGCCATATCCCACACATTTTGGAGGAAGGTTTCTTCTTTCTTATTGATTTTTTTAAAAAATTCCATTTCCCTTGTTGCTAATTGTAAAAATTCTTTCTCTTTAAGTATAGATTTATTCAGGGACCATCTTAATTTTTTCTTAGTGCCTTTCCAAATCATTTTTATTGGATTATGGTCTGCCCAGATATTGGCTTCTATCTCAATCTCTTGTATCATTGTTTTCAAATCATAAGAAGTCCATATCATGTCAATTCTGTAGTCTACTAAAAAAAATTCTCCTCTTTGAGGGAGAGTTCCATCCATTTATATTTATTGATAAAATTCCAATCTCCTCCATGACTTCAATTATATCTGGGTCTCAATTTTCTAGGAGATCTTAATTGTCTCTGGTCTCTGGGTCTTGCTCCTTCCTCTAAAGCAGCCTTTTTGACTTCTTCCTCCTCCACTTGTTCGGAGACTCCTACAGCGCCCATCTCCTCTTGTTTCTTAGGTTCAGGATCCCCTTTTTCAAAAAAGGATCTATGGTTATCTAGAAATTCCACTGCTTTAAGCGGGGTATCCAATCTGTATCTTTTGGAGTCCCAAAAAATTAATATCCCTTCTGGGGATATTGAGAATTTTGAGAGAACATCATGTGCATTTCCATAAAATGGATGCTACAATAGGTATGGCCGAAACACCTAATTTCTAGAAGGAAGAGTCAGGACTGGAGCTCTGCCTTCCACTGAATCTGCATAAAATAGTCCTCTCTCTCTCTCTCTCTCTCTCTCTCTCTCTCTCTCTCTCTCTCTCTCTCTCTCTCTCTCTCTCTCTCTCCCTCCCTCCCTCCCTCCCTCCCTTCCTCCCTTCCTTCCTTCCTTCCTTCCTCCCTTCCTTCCTTCCTTCCTTCCTTCCATAAATACTGTGTCAGAACCTGATTTGAAAAACATTGTTGATTTTTTCTGAATGTCTGCTTTGAAAGTGAACAAAGATAAACAGTTAAAATCGGTAGTGAACTTTACACATAAATGTCTTCTTTTGTCATGAGAAAAGAATGTTAAACATTAATATTAAATTCTACAATTGACAGAAAAGTGAGTGGTAGATTTGTTGGAAAAATAAAATCATGAAAGCTTTGTAAACAGAGCTTAACTTAGTCATATATTCATACAGAAAGACTTTAGGGTAAAAGATAGACTGGATATTTCAGCATTGGTGACTTAATTTATCAGAAGTTTGTAAAGAAACATTTTAAGCATTATTTTACTAAGCAGACTAGAATTATGCTTGTAGTGATGTGCCTTTTGGCAACTGTTAAGGAAAGTTAAAATTCAGTTTGGCTTCCCACAAATGCAAGCAACTTACAACTCTTACAACACCAATGATGTTAGGCATTCTGTTCTGTGTGGCTTCACCCCAAAGTTTCCACCGTAGCCACAAGGTGGCACATGAGATGCAAAGATAGCAGGGTATGCTATGGAAAAAAGATCACCATTTATAATGCATAAATATTACAGAGATATTTTTCTGCTGTACTGTACTCTTTCTAGTTCCCTAACCTGGAGAAATACACAAATGGGAAGAGTTTTCTGAATGAATTTGAAATAGGAAACTGATTTATACTACAGGGCAGGCAATCCAGTGAAATTGTGCAATTTCTTTACATTGATGTTTGCAAAGTTGCCTTTTTGAAAGGAAAAGTGGTAAAGGATTTTCTGCCAATCACAGGATAGAGTGGGATTGTCTCTTTCTGACTTCCTTCTTGATTGATCTAGAGCAGTTTTTCTCAACCTTAGCAACTTTAAGAGGGGTGGACTTCAACTCCCAGAATTCCCCAGCCAGCATGGAGAACGTGGATCCACAGGGCCAGTCAGTTCATAGAATCAGGTTGCCTTTGGTGATTCTAGTGGTAATCAGCTCTTTGCATTTTTGAATCCATTACCTTGGAGATATCTTCTGATATAGGAAGAATGCTGCCATTGAAGGGAAGTCAATTGAGGACTCCTTTAGGGTATAATGGAAACAGTGACAAATCCAGATCTTAGTTGTAGGCTAGAGTTGCTTATAAAGGTTGTTGAACATTTTTATACTTAAAATGGGTCAAGAGTCTTTCAGTTTTTCAAAACCAGAACGCATAATTGCTTCCAAAAAGCATTTCAGGATGACCTGCTAATCTTGTCCAGGGCTATATATTTCCTTGATGTTAATGCAACTCACTTTAAACCATATTGTGACCCATTTGTTGAAAAACAGTGATAAATCATGTACAACCAGCTTCACAGGACCCATAATTGGGGGCACCCTTTCCTGGGCTTCTTAAACATTGAAATTTTCTGTAAGGAAAACTGGTTCAGTTCTGTCATTATCCTTCTGTTGACAGGCAAAAACATTGCTATAGGTAATCTTCAACTTATGGTCACAATAGCGACTAGACTTTCCCTCTCTAAGCATTACAGTCATTAAGTGAGTTGTGCCTAATTTTACAAACTTTTTTTGGTACAGTTGTTATAAACTTTTTTTGGCACAGGTGTTAAGCATCATGTTCATGAAATGAATCACAAGGTCATTAAGCTGATCCAGCTTCCCTCATTGGTTTTGCTTGTCGGAAACTCTATTGACTTAGCTTATTGGAAGACCTGGGAAGATGGCAAATGGTGATCACATGACCCGGAGAGGCTACAACTGTCATAAATACCTGCCAGAGGCCAAATTCTTAAATTTTGATCATGTGACTGTGCACATGCTGCAAAAATCGCGAATGCAAGGATTCATCACAAGTCACTTTTCCCCCCCAGTATTGTAACTTTGAATGGTCATTTTGTAAGTCAACTGTATTCATTCAGTGTTTGGCAATTTTATTTGACAATAGTTATTATGTGGCTGCCTATTTATTATTTTTACAAATAAAACAAGGAGGCAATTTTATGTAATGTACCTTCTTCCTCCTATTCTCCCTACAACACGGGTGTCAAACTCAATTGTGTCATGTGACATATTGTGACGTATCGCGATGTTTTTTGCCTTTGAGGAGCCGGGGTGGATGTGGCCTGTGCGTGACGCATCCGGCCCATGGGCTGCCAGTTTGGCACCCCTGCCCTACAACAACAAGCCTGTGAGGTAGGTTGGGCAGAGAGAAACAGGGATTAACCCAAAGCCACCCAGGTGATTTTCATGGCTAAGGCAGGACTAAAACTCATGGCCTTCTGGTTTCTAGCCTAAGTTTCTCTTTTCCAGGGAGGTCCTTCCTTGAAACCTCCTCATCAGCTCATCTAGTGGGAAGATTTGGGTCACTCCATAGCATTCAGCTTCTTCTTGTTTTGTTACACAATTCTTTCAAATAAAGGATGTTAGAGATTACGTGGCTTGCTGAGCAGGAATTCCAACACCCCATACAAAAATTTAAGATTGACCCCCAGATTGAACTATTAGCCTAGCTTGATAGCTCTTCTAGCAAAAAAGTAGGTCTGCAATACTTCAAGGGTTGGAAATTGTCCAGAGAGCTTATTTCGGGGATGTCTGCGTAAACAAGTTGGCTGATGGTTCTTGCTTCCAGGGCCAAAAGGTGAATATTGCAATTACTGTGAAGAAATGAAGAGGTATTTCTATGAAACATTGCTAGGCACCGCAGTATTTCTCTCTTCCTTGTATCCCACAAGGGTGGGGTGTATATAAGTCAGGAGAATTATTTTTCCTTGTACCTATTTACGGAATTGTATTTGAGTTCTCTTACATGATTTAACAGCCTTAGCCTTCTCTGTTCTTCTATGTCAATGGCCTTATACTTCAAAGAAAGCCTTATCAACAGTGTTTTCTTCTGAGTTTGGGAAATAATTTATGCAGCATTGTGAATAATTATCTTACTAGCTATTGTCAGCCACCCAAGAGCTGTTAAGAATGGGTGACCATACAAATCTTTTAAATACTGTATATAAAATAAATTTTTAAAAAATATTTTCATTGTTTTGGGTATGTCTAGTTTAATGAAGAGAAGGACGAGGGGGGACATGATAGCAGTGTTCCAATATCTCAGGGGCTGCCACAAAGAAGAGGGAGTCAACCTGTTCTCCAAAGCGCCTGAGGGCAGGACAAGAAGTAATGGATGGAAACTAGTCAAGGAGAGAAGCAACCTAGAACTAAGGAGAAACTTCCTGACAGTTAGAACAATTAACCAGTGGAACAACCTGCCTCCAGAAGCGGTGAATGCTCCAACACTGGAAGTTTTTAAGAAGAGACTGGACAGCCATTTGTCCGAAATGGTATAGGGTTTCCTGCCTGAGCAGGGGGTTGGACTAGATGACCTCCAAGGTCCCTTCCAACTTTAGTATTATTATTATTATTATTATTATTATTATTATTATTATTATTATTATTATTATTATTATTATTATTATTATTATTATTATTATTATTATTATTATTATTATTATTATTATTATTATTATTTCCCCCTGAATGTTGGCCATGTTATTAGACTCAGTGAGAATGTTCGAGTTGATTTTTGTCTTTTTGCAGTTTTTGACTTCAAATGTAAATCAGTGTTTCTCAATCTCCGCAACTCTAAAATGGGTGGATTTTAACTCCCAGAATTCCCTGGGCAGCTTGGGAATTGTGGGGTTTGAATTCCACACATCTTAAAGTTACTGAGCTTGAGAAACATTGTTATAGGTGAGATCTTGTACTAAGCCTGTGGAATAGTGTTCATGCAAAGGAATAATAATTAAGCAATAAAAATTAAGAATTGTTTATTAAAGTTAATAACAGCAGCATGGCTCATATTTCTTTTAGGTAGCTGATTATATAATAATTTATTTTCTTATAACTAAAGCCTCTATTCTCTCTCTATTTTGGCATTATGGTTTGATTGTAGGATTTTCTTGTTCATTCTTTCTGTTTCTGAAGAAGAAAAGGTTGTATTTAGAATTTTTTTTCAAAGCAGATTAAAAGCTAGATTTGCATCTGCCTTTCAGTAATTAAATATGGACTGTACTGTCCCTGGAGAAATATTTGATTTCCCCCCCCCCCTTTCTAGTATCTATGAAGCTCCTAAAACTCTTTTAAAATAACATTTGATCCTTTTAATTTGAAGGAGAAGCAGGATGACCATCTCATATTATTACTTTTCCCTGTCATTGTTTAGACTGAAGCCTGCCCATTAAGGTCCTATATTGTAATGGTCATAAAACAGGACATTCATGTGTCCAACCTGATTTAATGACCCTTTTTTAATGTCATTAAGCAAACAACATGATTATTAAGCAAACCAATGGCATGGGTTCACCAAAAACCGGATGTAAGTGCCAGTTTTTGGTCAAACTGTTGTAAAATGCAGTCACATGAGTGTGGGATACTGTAAATGGCTGTGAATGCAGCAATGTTGTCAAGCACCCAAAGTTCAGTCACATGACTTTGGAGAGAGCCTGATTGTCAGAATTTTGAATCCAGTTTCAGATCTCTGTCAGCTGCCACCTTATGTTTGCTTGTGCTTCACTGCTATGCAGTGGCAGACTACCATGAACTATGGGGAGGGGGAATGAAGAGGGGAAAGCTGGGGAAAAGGAAAGTAGGTGCAGTACCTCCTTAAGATGCTGCCTCAAGGTCACCCAGGTGGAAGAAGGAGGGAGCTGCATACCAAACTGCACTTGGACTGACCGTTATGAAAACATCTTGCGTGATCTTGATTGGTTACACTGAGGTGGACAATGAGAGACAATTAAGGGAGTGGGAGTAGATCTTAGGGATTTGGCACATGATTCTTCAGTTCTGGCTGTGCAATAGTGCAATGCACTTGATCTCTAATAAAATTATACCTTTCTCAAGAAATGGAGCCAAGGATCATTTCTACTTAGAGCAGGGGTCTTCAAACTTGGCCCTTTTATGACTTGTGGACTTCAAATCCCAGAATTCCTAAGCCAGCGTGCCTGGCTGAGGAATTCTGGGATTTGAAGTCCACAAGTCATAAAAGGGCCAAGTTTGAAGACCCCTGACTTAGAGGTTCAAGTAATGGCAAGTCCGACAGTCTCCTTTTTTGGGATAGCTGTAACTTCAAACAGTTACTAAGCAACCAGTCATAGGTCAAAGACTTTGAAATATTGAGATGTGCAGGGCCCAGATTCATGAGACTGATTATTGATTATGCGCTCTCAAGTCATTTTTGACTTCTAGAAAACACATTCATTACATAGATTTTCTCCATGACATCCGTCACTACTTGGTTTTCAGGTCTTCAGTGTAGCATCACTGAGTCTATTTATCTTGCTGCAAATTGTCCTCTGCTCTTTATTTTCACCTTTTCTGGCATTACAACCTTCTTTAGAAAGCTAGGCCTTCACACAATGTGTCCAAAGTAGGGTAATTTAATTCTGGTCCTTTGTGCCTTGAATGAGAACTCTGTTCAATGAGCCATTGTTTTGTTTTTTTTGGCTGTCCGTGGTATTTCCAGGAGTCTTCTCCTGAGATTGGGATGGTAAATAATATCATTTAGTTGACCTCATTAAGCAAATATTTCTTGCCAGGGTCTTTGCTGCTTCATCTCAGGCAGTGGTTGATAAAGACGTTTCCCATGAACAAGTGTAAGCTGCAGAAAAGGTTTTGAACGCTGTTGATTGTTTCCCTTGGCTTCATGAGCCTTTCTGTAAGGCAGCCAGAGATGTTCAGAGTTAGCTGGCTTCTAAATGAAACATATTAAATGAATAAATAAAACGGACACTTATAAGCAAAGATTGGATTTCACATGTTAAGAATTTGTACATTGCTAATTATACCTCAAGGGGAATGATGTTCCATAAAGAAGAAGCCATCACCAAGAAGGCCCTTTTTCATAGTCTCACCAGATGATGCTCTCTCTAATCGATGAGACCCGTAACATACCCTGTTTTCCCATCTTGGTGGACTAGATGGATGTAGTAGGGGAAAGGCAGTCCTTCAAAGAGTCTGATTCCCAGCATGTAGATCTGGCTCCTAAACTAGCTTCAAGAGAAGGAAAAAGGTGAATTAGACTTCCTGGTCTTTGTTTCTGTGTGATGCTTAGGGAATTCTATGTTTTTCTTAACATCCTCCTCAACAAGGCCTCTAATGCAGTTGTAGGCTGGTGCTTGCCCTTGCCCTCTTCAAGGTACTCACATCCTATGCCTCCCTTTAAAAAAAAAAAAAAGAGGCAACAACAACCCACCTTTAGGATTGGTCTCAGATCTTGTTCTCCTCTCCTTCTACAATTTCTCATTCCCAAACTGAGGCTTAATGAACTGCTAAATCTTTTGATTTGGATGGGGTGGAGGTGGTGGGGAGGGACAAAATCTATTGTTCAGAAGGTGAGGTAACAGGGTGTAAAATAATAATAATGGGCTGCTACAGAAACAATATTAGGACTTGATGATTAGATGCACCCCAGCCCTGGCTCTTAATTGGATCATTACAAATGAAACTCATGGACCATTAAAAGGACATCAAATATGGAAACTACTGTTATTACATAAGCTGTTTTTGGCAAGGACAAATGATTCATTAGGAACCTGTGATGACTTTAAGTATCGGCCATTAAAACCAAATTTTACTCTAATGGGGATATTCTTTGGGGCACAATTAATTTGCCTTTTTGTCTTCTGGGTGGCTTTCAGGAGAATTATCTTTCAGTTTATCTATGTCAAACACCTCTTTGCTCTGATAGCTCCACAACAAGGGAGGATATCATTCTTCCTTCTTGAATTCGCACGTAGGTTTTTTAAAAAAGCAATTACAAATGTGTGCAGTGACTTTTACAGGAAAACATACAGATAGTCCTTGACTTACAATCTCATTGGGACCAGAATTTCCATTGTTAAACAAGGCAGCTGTTAAACGAGTCACGCCCAATTTTACGACCTTCATGCCACAGTTGTTAAGTGAATCATTACAGATGTTAAGAGAATCATGTGGTCATTAAGTGAATCCAGATTGCTTGATACTGGGAAGATCACAAATGGCCATCACGTGACCATGGGAATGCTGCAACCATCACAAACACACGCCAATTGCCAAGCATCCAAATTCTGATCATGTGACCCTAGGGATGCTACAACAGTTCTAAGTGCAAGGTTTTTTTTTGTAAGCTACTTTTTTAGTGCTGTTGCAATTTTAAACAGTTGCTAAGCAAATGTTTGTCAATCAAGAACTACCTGTAACTATTCTCCATTTTTCAGTATGAGGGTTGAACTGTACTCTGCAAGGCCCATGTGAACATTTCAACAGGCAGAGACCTTAACAATAACAATAACAACAACAACAACAATAATAATAATAATAAAAGCTGGAAGGGACCTTGGAGGTCATCTAGTCCAACCCCCTGCTCAGGCAGGAAACCCTATACCATTTCAGACAAATGGCTGACCAGTCTCTTCTTAAGCCCCTTCCAAAGGGCCTCCATCTAAAATTGCATGAGTGCCACAGATCTTTTCATTTTCTCCTTCCCGTCCCTTTAGCTCTCCAGGAGCAGCTCTTCTCTAGGTCCCAAGTCTAGAAGATCAGCATGGGAAGAATCCCATCCATCCCTGTGGGGTTTTGTGGCTCAGATCTGGTAGCATTACTGCCCTGGTATTGTCCTGCAGCAGCCAGAACATACTGGCGCAAATAAGGCTCTTACCTGTTAACAATGACATGATTGATGTGCTGTGTCCTGTAAGCATCTTTTTATTGCCCCAGTATAAACACTAAATGACTGCATAAAAACACTAAATGCATTACAAGCAGTGCTCAATTTATGAACATAGTGGAGCCTGCCCGTAACAACTGTAAGTCATAAGGATTGTAAATGTGACTGACCCAGTTTTTATGGCTTTTGCAGTGTTATTAAGAAAATGGTGCAATTATAAAGCAAACCCATTTTTGTGGGACCTTGCAATGATCATAAATGTGTGCTGGCTGCTGAGCACCCGGGATGTGATCACATGGCTGCAGGGGAAATCCAACTGTCAGAACTTCTGAAATGGATCATAAGTACCTTCGGGGACGTCTATTGTAATGTGACATTCACTAATCGACCAGTCATAAGTAGTGAAGTATCTGTACAGAGTTCCCTCCCACTGTTTCAGTTCTTCATGTACTTTCTATTTTTTTCTGAATTATTTGTTTTCCTGCCCATGCAAATGGTCTACTAAGAGTAGTTTTCCACTGCTCTTACATTACATCTGCACTAGAGACACTTCCATGTCAAGGTGTCCACAGGGATAGGGCAACTGGTGTTGATAAGCAGAGAATAGCCGATGTGTAATGATGGAAATCGTATGATACACATGATTGGGCCAGATTTATTGGCAGTTCCCTCCCTTCCATCCAGGACATAGCATATAATTGATGCTTGAGCAGGGTCCACAAGATTGTTTGGGACATGACACATCCTCTTCACGACCTGTTTTCCTTGTTACCTTCTGGGAGGAGGCTCTGTGGTATCCGAAGCAGAACATCCAGATTCAGTCACAGTTTTGTTCCATACAGTATTAACCTTGTGAACTCTAAAGCTTCCTCTTTCCATTATGTATTCAAGATGGACAGTGATTAATATTTATATATATTTATATGCAGTGCTTTTTTTGTAAAACAAAAAGGTGCCGGAACTCACACACATCATACAACCCGCCTTGCCTATCCTACAAGGTTCCATCCAAAAAAGGTGCCGGAACTCCGTTCTGGGCGTTCTATGAGAAAAAAAGCCCTGTTTATATGTAACGGTGTAGGTATATACGTATGTTGTATATAGCATGTTTATATGTGTGTTATATATGTGTACACTTTGAGAGCAAGCAACTAAATTTCATTTTTAATGTGTGCCAATGTGTCCACAGTAAAAAATGACAAATCTATCTATCTATCTATCTATCTATCTATCTATCTATCTATCTATCTATCTATCTATCTATCTATCTATCTATCTATCTATCTATCTATCTATCTATCTATCTATCTATCTATCTATCTATCTATCTATCTATCTATCTATCTATCTATCTATCTATCTATCTATCTATCTATCTATCTAATGACAAAAGTACTAAATTACATTCTTGTTGCAATGATAAAATGACACTATGAATTCTCATTTTAACATCATTGCATCCGTGATGTCATGGGTTATACATAGCATGGTCTTGCAAAAAGAGAGTAGAACAAGGGGTCCTTGATGCTCTCTGTGCTGGACCAGTATGTATTCCTCTGGCCTGAGCATATACTTAAGAACTGTGTTAGAGTATTTAGCATTTAAAGGGTTAAACGCCGTTTCCTTAAGAGATGGCTTATGGGTAATGTAGTTCAGTTAGTTAATCCTATAGTTTATCTAGTCAGTGGGAGGAGCTTGTGTTTATGACCAGACATCCTGTTACGGGCCAGGTTTATTACTTCCCTGCATGAGTCCTAGCCATGTGGCGGCTGGGCTGAGATCTCCAGCAACATGTAAGGTTTACGCAGAAGTGGGAAATCCATTGTTCTTTTACTGTTTTGCCTCTTGTAGAGAAGGCTGCTAGGTTCCACTTGAGACAGACAGATAACTTGGTGAATAAGTCAAACAAAGATTACTTTTATTCCAGGTATCCTCAAAACATTAACTCACGGTTATTGTAGAAGTTCTGAACTTGGTTGTTCTCTTGCAGATGTTTCACTATCCAAATTAGGTAATATCACCGCTTAGCACTAATGATACCACCTAGTTTGGGTAATGAAATGTCTGCAAGAAAACAACCAAGCTCAGAGAGCACCAAACACACCCTGTTTCAATCCTGGGCCAAAAATATTCTCCTTTATCAGAGAGAAGAATATTAGGTGAGCCTCTGGCTTATGCTTTGAAATACATGATACATAGAATTAAGGGAGGATGCAGGCTTGTAAATTCTCACATGCAAGGTTTAAGATGGCTCACTCTGAGAAGATTAACCAATCCAGTATTTTACTCAATGTCAGTGCAAGTGGCTATGATAGACTTACAGAGACTCACCTGGCAGCTCCTTCTTCTAACACTGAACCAAGCAGTGCTGTTTAATGTCTAGCAAGACAAGAAATGATCAAAGAACAAAGTTCTCTATTGGCTTTGCACTTTTGAAGATTTGATAATCCCTCCTTTCTCTGCTTGAAATGAACCATCTCCGCTTTGTTTCTGGTTTGTAATCTAATCATGATCATGACTGCCAATTATCTCTCATGGTAGATCATCCTAGTTCTGGATTCTTTGCTGGACTCCTTCCTGGCAGCTCATTAGCCAAGTCATAAGCAGCTAAAGGTCTTCTGTAAAAGGAGAGAACTATCAAAGCAGTTCCTTGGGTTATTGATGTGCTTTGGGCATGCAGTAGCTGAGTTGCCTTTCCACTGATTGACTAATGGCTGTCTTGGAGGGCAGGTGATTGATCAGCAATTGCTGAGACTGGAAGGCGGGTGAGAGAGGCAGAGGGACTTCACCAAGCCTGTTTCTTTGGAACCAAGAAAAAGCTGCAGCATCTTTTGCTTTTAAGTTGTTAGGGGGGAGGGGTTTGTGAAAGTTTTGGTGTTGACTTAAACTTACTGTTAAACAGGAACTGCCATTGTTTCAGGAAGGAAGGGTAGGCAGAGAGGATGGAGGGAAGGAAGAAAGAAGGAAGGAAAAAAGGAAAGAAGGAAGGAAAGAAAGAAGGAAGGAAGGAAGGAAGGAAAGAAAGAAAGAAGGAAGGAAGGAAGGAAGGAAGGAAAGAAAGAAAGAAAGAAAGAAAGAAAGAAAGAAAGAAAGAAAGAAAGAAAGAAAGAAAGAAAGAAAGAAAGAAGAAGTCCTTGATGACCTCCAAGGTCCCTTCCAACTTTATTATTATTATTATTATTTATTATTTATTATTATTATTATTATTATTATTATTATTATTATTATTATTATTATTATTATTATTATTATTATTATTATAGAAAAGGAAGGAAAGAAGAAGAAGGAAGGAAGAAAGGAAGGAAGGAAAAAAGAAGGAAGGAAAGAAGGAAGGAAGGAAGGAAGGAGAAGAGGGGGGAGGAGGTAAGAAGAAAAGAAAGGAGGAAAGGAGGCAAAAAAGGAAAGAGGGAGTGAGGGAAGGAAGGAATAGATAGCTAGATAGATATACTTAGATAAGGATAAAGACAGAGACAAAGGTAGATGAGCAAATATATATGTATTCTTGAAATTATCTAATATAAAATACAAATGAAAATGAAGATAATAGGGAAATGAGGAGGAAAATGGGGGGGAGAAGTGTGGGGTAAAGGAAAAAGGGGAAAAAGCATTAATTTCCAACTTTTTCAGCACAGTAGCATAAATATAATAAATTACAGCCAGAACTTTATATTTTTACATACTTAATATACACTAGCCATTTCTTTAACAAGCTTATCTAATTAGTAAATTCCACAATAAGAATTTCGTTTTTTTTCTGCCTCAAGCACAATGTCTAGAAGCAGTTTCCAAGCTGAGGCAAAACTAGATGTATTCTTTTCTTTGTTTAAAGCAGTTAAATTTGGCCCTCTCTGCTAACTCCATCAGGATTTTCCCTCCCCCCCATCCATTCTTCCATTGTGGTGATTATAAGCAGTTACATAATTTCTATGTATATCTTTCTTCTGGGCCTGAAAGGAAGAAAGGATGGCAGATTCTGCTAAAGAGGAGCTGATTGGGTTTAGATGTCCCCACAATTCAACTGGGTGGAATCAGTTTAACACGACTGGATCGTTTTTTCAATCTAATGTGATGTCTTGCGGGGGGGGGGGGGGTCAGTTGGCTGAGTCAGTTGACCGTTTTTGGTGTTTTCATTACACAACAACCTCCTTATTTAATTACAGTTAATTACCATGTGGGAACAAGGGCACTGTGTTTCCCTGAAGGGCAGTAATTATTTATTTTTATGTTATTTTAACGCGAGGAGAGGCACAAGTGAGACTTTCTGCCTTGGATGGATCAGAGCTATTTGATAATTGTTCCCCGGGAGGATTGTGGGATACACCATTTGCTGCTTCACTTCTACCACATGTGCTCAGCTGGGCTGTTAACTCCTTCTGGAAATGAATCCGCTACTCTCCTGTCTCCGTGCGCCGTTCACTGTTGGGAACTAAAATGTTGTGTCTTATTGTGCACAGTTGTGTGCATGAGGATTTCTGAGAGCAGGAATCTGACCATGACAGAACAGGGAAAAGTCTTTATTACTATGACAGAAAGTTTTATTTAGAGAAAATATAGATAGTTCTTGACTTACGACCATTTGAATTTGGCACTGGCACTGAAAAAAGAGACTCACACTTACGATTGTCACAGCATTCCCATGGTCACGTGATCATAATCTGGGCACTTGGCAACCAGCTCGCATTTTCAAAAGTTGCAGTATCCTATTATCATGTGATCACCATTACAGGTAGTCCTCAACTTACGACTACAATTGATCCCAGAATTTACGTTGCTAAGTGAGATATTGTTAAGTGAGTTTTGCCCCATTTTATGACCTTTCTCATTGTTGAGTGAATCATTGCAGTTGTTAAGTTAGTAACATGGTTGTTAAGTGAATCCGGCTTCCCCATTGACTTTGCTTGTTAGAAGTTTGCAAAAGGAGATCACGTGACCCCAGGACACTGCAACCATCATAAATATGAACCAGTTGCCAAGCGTCTGAATTTTGATCACGTGACCATGGGGGATGCTGCAACGGTCGTAAGTGTGAAAAAGGTGTCCTCAATTTCCGAATGTTTTATTTACAAATTAATCTGATCTGGATTTATGTGATAGAACCAATTAAGTTTCTAGCATACAGAGCCAGTTTGGTCTAGTGGTTAAGACACCAGGCTAGAAAATGGGAGGCCATGAGTTCTAGTCCCGCCTTAGGCATGGAAGCCAGCTGGGTGATTTTCAGCCAATCGCCAGAAGACTATGAGTTCTAGTCCCGCCTTAGGCATGGAAGCCAGCTGGGTGATATTGGGCTAGTCATTCTCTCTCAGCCCACCACAACTTGTTGTGGGGAAAAAAGAAAGAAGATATTGGATAAGTTTGCCAGCTTGAGTTATTTGTAAAAACAATAAAGGTGGGATATAAATAAATAAAAATAGGGCATGGCAAGTAAAGGCAGGTTGAATGACTTGCCCACTATAGTAATAAATAGATCAATTAATAAACATATTAAACATAAAGTGCTGAGTTATTGGCGTTTTTTAAAATAGGAGTTGGTTCAAGGAGGGAGAAAAAGCAAAAAAAAAAAAAAGAAAGAAAGGAAAGGAAAAGGGAAAAAGAAAAGGTTTTTCCTCACAACAGTTAAGGTGTAATTGATCTCAAGAGTAACATAGACCTAATCTTTGAACAAAACAAATTATGGTTAAGTATTTCAGAAAATTTAAAGACTGCGTCTTTTGGGATTTCAGTTATGCTGGAAGTCATCTAATTCTTAATAGTCCCTATTAGGCTTAATTTGGTAAAAGAAAGAGTCTGCTAAAGAGATAAATAATGTTTTGGTTGCTATAACAAAACAGGATTTTCAATTTTACTCCATTAAGAGAAATTCACCAAGGGATACATTCTTACACCAAATTAGTTATTTTAAACCTTAGCTTCTACTGCCCAGATCTTGTTAAACCCACTTTAAAATCCTCTCTCATTGTTAAAATTCAATCCTATCCATTAAAACTAAATGCATGGAGATCCAGGATGGATAAAAAGTACTAATTCTTCACACAATGCAGAGCTAATTTATTAAAATAACATAGCTATCGCTCCTCTATTCTATATTGCCATCAGATGTTGAAGTAACCATCAGCAGAGGTGGTTTTAAAAAGATTGTAGACAAATTGGCATGATAGCACTCTTCCAATATCTAAGGGGCTGAACACAGAAAAGAGAGGGTCAATCTATTCTCCACAGAATAGACTGAAGGCAGGCCAAGAAGCAATGGAAACTCATCAAGGAGACAACTAAAAAGAAAAAAAATTCCTGTCAGTGAGAACAATTAATCAGTGGAATAGATTGCCTCCAGAAGTTGTGAGTGTTCCAATACTGGAGGTTTTTAAAAAGAGATTGGACAACTGTCTGAAATGGTATAGGGTCTCCTGTTTTAGCAGGGGGTTGGACTAGATGACTTCCAAGGTCCCTTCCAACTCTGTTATTCTGCTACTCTCCTATTCATGGGTGTGAAACTCTCCAGTGGCTGATAGTTTTTATGGCTGTTTCCCATCTTTAATACCATAATTCAAAGGTGGTTTGGATTCAAGAGAAAGATCCAGTTAGTTTGAGTAGTAGCAATCAGCAGCTGCCTTTATGTATGTATGGACTACCTTGTGGCCGCATCCTCTCCAACTATTAAATTTTATTATGTGACATAAACTATTGCATTCAGAAACATCTTTTGGGGAACCAGACCCCATGAAAGCTTCTGCCTTTTAATAAAATATATTAAAGAATACTGGACTCCTCCTGATTTTTTTTTACACCATAGACTACAGGTACAACAATTGAGTTCAAAATTCCCGTTGCTAAGCAAGACAGCTGTTAAGTGAATTTTCCCCCATTTTACAACCTTTCTTGCCATAGTTAAGTGAATCACTGCAGTTGTTAAATTAGTAACATAGTTGTTAAGTGAATCTGGCTTCCCTATTGACTTTGCTTGTCAGAAGGTCACAAACAGTGATCATATGAGCCCAGGACACTTCAACCGTCATAAATATGAGTCAGTTGCCAAGTATCCAAATTTTGATCACATGACCCTGGCGATGTTTTTCACATAAGTGTGGAAAAACAGTCCTAAGTCACTTTTTTTCAGTCCCATTGTAACTTTGAACGGTCAGTTAATGAATGGTTATAAGCTGAGGACTATTTGTAGTCTGATTTCATTAGCGAACTATACTGCAATACAGCAGAAGGAAATAGGTAAACTAAAACATTTCCTGTCTGGAAAGTAATATAAGAAAGCAACAGGAAATCTTAAAGTTGCCCTCAAGGAGCAAATGCCTGAATTGCTGCCAAATTCTGTGTTGTACACTCAGATGAAGTTGAATTATAAGACCAAAACTGGCTCCTATTCAGTTCTAAGGTCAGTTGAAGGTGCTCTTGTTAACCATTAAATCTTAAACATCTTTGCACTAGAACAGGGCTTTTCAACCTTTTCACCCATTGTACCACTTTTAGGATAAGGCAATATCCGAGTACCACCAGTCGCCCAGCAAGGTGTCAAAAACCTGACCCCCAAAAAAGGGAAAAAATGAGAGTACAGGTAGTCCTCGACTTACAACAATTCACTTAGTGACTGTTCGAAGTTACAACGGCATTGGAAAAAGTGATTTATGACCATTTTTCACACTTATGACTGTTGCAGCATCCCCAGGGTCATGTGATTTACATTCGGATGCTTGGCAACTGATTCATACTTATGATGTTCACAGTGTCCCAGGGTCACGTAATCAATGGCCGGGGGGGGGGGGGGGCGTGGCCAGCTCATCAGTCAGTTTGCGGGGTGACTGTGGGGGGGATCCGTGGGTTCTCTGGTTGAGGGGGATGGGACTGGGGTGGGTGCCTTCCTTACGTCCCTCTCTCCGATTGTCCCTTCCTTCCTTCCTTTCCTTCCCTCCCTCTTTGTCCCTTCCTCCTTCCCTCCCTCCCTCTAATTGTTCCTTCCTTCCTTCCCTCCCTCCCTTCCATTGTCCCTCCCTCCTTCCTTCCTTCCTTCCTTCCTTCCTTCCTTCCTTCCTTCCTTCCTTCCTTCCTTCCCTCCCTCCCTCTTTGTCCCTTCCTTTCTTCCCTCCCTCCCTTCCATTGTCCTGCACTACACCGTCCAGATCCCAGCCTGGTTTTGGCAGGCAGCGGTGCATTCTCACCACAAGGAGCGGCCGGTGAGGTGAACCGGTGACATCACGGCCCTGCACAGGCAGTGGTGAGAATGCGCCAGGCTCAGTGTGTGCAGCTACAGCTGAGCTCTGCTCAGCAGGCACCCGCACTCAGCGCTCAGCAGCTGCCCGGCACTCAGAAGCCACTCGGCGCTTGGAAACCGCCCGCGCTCAGCGCTCGGAAGCCACCCAGCGCTCAGAAGCCGCTTGGAAGCCGCCCGGCGCGCGGGACGCTCGGAAGCCGCCCAGTGCTCAGAAGCTTCCCCCTTCACTCCAGCCAGCGAGCCAGATGGGCAGGGACACGAATCGGCATGTGCTCAGGAACGCCGATTCTGCGCCCCTGCCCAGCTCGCTCGCTTGCCGGCGCCCACAATCTGCCTGGCCTCCCCTCTGCCTGCTTTGCGCAGCTCCTCCTGGGCTCCCCGCGCCCTCCGTTAACCCTCCCGCCACAATGCAGGGTAAGGTTGGCACCCCCGCCCCCGCCCAGATGCCCTCGCCTCCCCCAAGCATTTTTTTACTCACCTGCTTTCAGCTGCACTCCCTTTCTCCTTTTGTTTCTCTGCCTTCGCCACGTGTTTGGGGTAAAAAAGAAAAAAAAAGTTCCATGAGACTTTCTAACTTCTCGCGAGAAGTTAGAAAGTCTCATGGAACTTTTTTTTTTTGTCTCACAAACACGTGACAAAGGCCGAGAAGGACAGGAGAAAGGGAATGCTGCTGAAAGCAGGTGAGTAAAAAAACGCTTGGGGGAGGTGAGGGCATCTGGGTGGGGGCGGGGGGGCAGGCAATGCGTCGCGCAGCTCCAGCGGAATCTCCCCTGAAGACTGCGTGAGGCTGCCTGCCACCCCCAAGGCTGCCGCCAATCAGCTGGAGCTGCGGGATTTGATCCTGGGCTCTCAGTAGGACCCAGGCAATGTGCAGTTCCAGCTGACTTTGCCACAAGTCTCTGCGACGCTGCTGCCGCTTCACCTCATCCACTTTTACACTTTTGTTTTACATTTTTGTTACAATTTTTTTATTTTATTTTTTTTACATTTTTTTTTACATTTTTTTTCAACCCGTCCTACACGTACCACCAGCCATGTGCTCGCGTACCACTGGTGGTATGCATACCACGGGTTGAAAAGCCCTGCACTAGAATAGTGAAAGGACACTTGTTTTTTATTTCAGATGTACTCAGGAGTACTCCTCCTAAAAGCCTAGGACGGTCGCTGCAAATTTAATTAATATAAGATGAAATTATTAAATAACTAGTAAGATACTGAAGGGGTGGATACCTTCTGTTTTTTTAGATCAACCATCCACAATAAAGGAATCAGCAGTCAAAAACGCACCTCACAGACTAACATTTAGTAGAGTAACAATGTCTTGGGAAGGATATTGAGGTACTGTGATATGTCTATCTATACCTATCAAGACCAGAATTGTTCAAGCAATGGTTTGTCCTGTGATATTCTAGGGAAGCAAAAGTTGGGTTTTGAAGAAAAGTAGAAAAAGCATTGATGCCTTTGGAAATTGGTAGGGAAAAGACTCCTGAGAACATCATAAAAAACATGTGGCTGGGGAATTCTGGGAGTTGAAGTCCACCCATCTTAAAGTTGCCAAGGTTGAAAAACGCTGACTTAGGTCATCCTGAGCATCAAGATGTAATAGGAAGCTAAACCATTCCAAACTAAATATTAGGAAAGCTGTGTAGCTCTGAAATAAGTCTGGTAAGAATTTAATTTCAGGAATGTGTAAAACCTCTTTCTCTCATTTTTAAACACTTGTGCATCCACAATGCATCAAGAAGAGCTAATGCAGATCATCCTCAACTTACAATAATTCATTTAGCAACTTTTTGAAATTATAGTAGCACTGGAAAAAGTGACTTGTGGCCAGTTCTCCCACTTACGACTGTTGGAGCATCCCTTGGCCATGTGATCAAAATTCAGGCAACTGGCAACTGGCATGTATTTATGACGGTTGCAGTATCCCAGGGACATGCATGCAGTGTCTCAGCCAGCTTCTGACAAGCAAAGTCAATGAGGAAAGGTAGGTTCACCTAACAACCGCATGACTCATTTAATAACTGCAGTGATTTACAGTGGCAAAAATATTATAAAAATCGAGCATCACTCACTTAACAACTGCCAAAAATTCCAGTCCCAATTGTGGTCATAAGTCAAGGACTACCTGTAGATCCTTTCTTAGCAACATAACAAATTACCTGTAAGTGCTGGCCTCTTCCAGCTTGATCCTAAGAGTCAGATTCTAATAGTTTCATTGCAATGTCTGTCATTAGCAATGACATGTAATCTTTCCGTAGCTATAACACAGCGTACAGTTTGAAGATAGAGGAGTCGCATGGTTGAATGACTGCCTGAACCTTCGGTTCCACTCACTGCGTTGCATTACTATCCTTGTGACTTTTGTTTTTTAGACTCTGTAAGACAGCATTTTCCTTCTGCTTTTACGTCACTCCTTTTCACCAACCATTTTGTTTCATCCTTCAGATCCAGCACCTTCGGTTTGAGCACCTTCCATTTTCATCCTGAGCTTCCTCATTGGCAAGTCTAGCCCTTGTGCTCAGATGAATGATGGAATTGGTTCAAGGTTGAAGAATTATTAATGCTTAATGAGTTCCTAGAGTTATAGTAAACATCACTAAGTATATCATAAAATGGGAATGTGCCAAACAGATTCAAAGGGAAGCATAGCTACGTTGCTGATTTAGCTGTCTTTCTCTTTTAATTGATGCCAGCTGGGTTAAGAAAATTTGGTCTGGATTGGGATGCTACAGTTTATAAACGTATATATGAATATATAATCTGGGTTTGAAGTTATAATATCAAATGCAACTTCGTGCAAGAACAACCATTTTAAAAATATAGTCCTTTCTTGCATTTTCCCAGTTATTCTTCCAGAAACTCTGCTGCTGTTTCTGTTACTAGCCTTTTTCAGTGCTTACCATGAGAACTGGCTTCAGGACTTACTGTATTCTGCCAATTGTCTCCATCTGGCGAAGGGATACACTGTTCCACAGAACTCAAAGGGTGGGAAAGAAGAGATAGAGTAGATACAGCCCAGTTGATAAATATTTTATTTATTGATTTAAAACATTTATAAAGCCGCCCATCTTGTATAAAAACTGGGTGGATCCCAACCAATGGTTAATTTTTAAAAAAACCCTCAGTATATCATCATTATTATATTGATTAAAACCATAGATCAGTGATGGCGAACCTTTTAGAGACCGAGTGCCCAAATTGCAACCCCAAACCCACTTATGCATCGTCGAGTGTCGGGTGGGTGTGGCCCATTGGCTGGGTGTGGCCCATTGGGTGGGCGTGGCCCATTGGGTGGGCATGGCTGTGGTGGTAATGGCAGACTGGGTGGGACTAAAAAGTTCAATCAATGAATTCCAACTTTGCAAGATTTTTTTTTTCCTGTGAGAAGTTGAAATTGACTGATTGAACCTTTTTTTTTTTTTTGCACACGGCGGCGGAGGCCTAAAGTGAAAAGGTTTTATAAAACCCAGCTGAAGGCCTAGGACTGGGGTGACGGCGCGCGTGCCCACAGAGAGGGCTCTGAGTGCCGCCTCTGGCACCCGTGCCATAGGCTCGCCACCACTGCCATAGATCATAGAATAATAGGTTGGAAGGGACTGTGGAAGTTTTCTACTCCTTCACCTTGGTGCTCTCTGAGCTTGGTTGTTTTCTTGCAGACATTTCAAAACCCAAAACTACGTAACATCATTATCACTATCACTGATGATGTTACCTAGTTTGGGTAATAAATCGTCTGCAAGAAAACAACCAAGCTCAGAGAGCACCAAGGACCCCTCATTTTAACTCTGAGCTACAAATATTCTTCTTTATTGATGTTGTATCATTCCAGACTCTTCTTGAAAATCTCCAGTGTTGGAGAACCCAGAACTACTGGAGGCAAGCTGTTCCACTGAATAATTGTTCTCACTGCCAGAAAATGTCTTCTTAGTTCTAAATCAGATGTCTCTTTAATGATCTTCCATCTGTTACTTCTTGTTCTGTTCTCAGGTGCTTGGAGAATAGGTAGACCCTCTTCCCTGTGTCAGCCCCTCAAGTAGTGGAAGACTGCTATCACGTCACCCTTCATCAGTAGTGGGATTCAAATATCTGAACAACTGGTTCTTCCTGGCTCAGAAAGGACTTCCAGAAGTGGCATCCATGCACTTCCAGTGGGTCAGTCTGGGCCTGGGAAGGCTCCCCCTGGCCTCCAAGGCTCAGAACGGACTTCTGGAAGTAGTGTCCACGTACTTCCAGTGGGCTGTTCTGGGCCTGGGAGGCCTCCCCAGCTCAGAATGGACTTCCAGAAGTGGTGTCCATGCACTTTTGGTGGGCCGTTCTGGGCCTGGGAGGCCTCCCCGGCTCAGAACGGACTTCTGGAAGTGGCATCCATGCATTTCAGGTGCTCTGTTCTGGGCCTTGCGAAAAATGGCTAGGGTATCAGCTGGTTCGCTGAAGTCAACAAAAAATTAGCTACTGGTTCTACTGAACCAGTGTGAACTGGCTGAATCCCGCCACTGCCCTTAGTCCTTTTCTTTGTTAGACTAGACATACCTAATTCCCTCAATCGTTGATCATATGATTTACCTCCAGACTCCTTATCATCTCTGTTGCTCTTCTCTGCACTCTTTCTAGGGTCTCAATATCTATTGTATGATAGTGACCAGAATTGGACACAATATTCCAAGTATGGCCTCCCTAGTGCAGTATAAAGCAATATTATCACTTCCTGTGATCTTGAAACTATTGCTCTGTTGATGCAACTTAGGACTGCAACATTAAAACTTGACACCAAGAGAACTTTCACATCCGGTCCATCAATCTCACCTTATTATACAAGACTATCCATACAAGTTCAGTAGGTAACAGAATAACCCTGTTCAGTCCATGATTTAAAACCAAGCACTATATTCTTGAATCTAAGAGGCACCTGAAATCTAGGGCCCAGTCCAATATAAGAGAGAAAATGACTGGCCAAAGTCATCTAAGGAGCTTCTGTGGCTGTGGACTACTCTATATCTAACAAAATCCTCTTGTGACACACATAAAAAGGAGTGGGATTTTGATTGGGTGTCATGGCTACCATCTTGAATTTCTTGATCCTCCCCATCCCCCTGTGAACACTTCCAAAACATATAGTTAAAATTCTTGCAGTTAATTTTGAACAGTGTTTCTCAACCTCGACCACTTTAGTTGAGTGGACTCCAGTTCCCAGAATTCCCCAATCAGCACCCATTTTAGGTGGTCAAAGTTGAGAAACACTGATTTAGAACCCCGGTTATGGTTTTGTGTATATACAGGTAATCCACGACTTACAACAGTAAATTTAGTGACCGTTTGAAGTTGCAACGGCACTGAAAAAAGTGACCTATGACCATTTTTCATACTTATGACCATTGCAGCATCTCCATGGTCACGTGATTTACATTAGGATGCTTGACAACTGACTCATATTTATGACAGTTGCAATTTCCCGGGGTCATGTGATCTCCTTTTGCGACCTTCTGACAAGCAAAGTCAATGGGGAAGCCAGATTCCCTTAACAACCGTGTTACAAACTTAATAACTGCAGTGATTCACTTAAGAAATATTGCAAGAAAAGTCATAAAATGGGGCAAAACTCTCTTAACAAATTTCTCACTTAAATTCTGGGCTCAGTTGTGTTGGTAAGTCAATTTGGGGCTAATTTGATTCATGTGTATTTAGAATCAGCTTCTTCCTTTTATATTTATGTAAAATGGGTGTTTATCTTAATGCTGTTGTGTAACACGGACACAGATGAGAAAGAGAACTTGATTTAATAAATAGATACTTGATAATCTGTAGGTGGGCTTGCACTATGGATTCTTTTTGCCATTTTGGATACAATACTCTTTTTCCCTTTCAGATTTTTAGTAGGACACACAACAACATACTTTTTTTTTTGCTAATTTTATCCTCATTTCTAAATCAAATTCAGGAAACTTTTCATCAGGATGAATTACTTATCATACTTGCATCTAAAAAAAATATTAGAAATAGGCAACCTCTTACTGAGAAGCATATGCCATGGACAATATATTGAATCATGATTAACCATCCATGAGTTACAGAATTAACTCTATCGCCCTGGTCTGAACTTGATAATCTAACTATACTATATGGGTTTGTACATCCTCCTGAATTAGCTGATTATGTGTATATTGTGTGCATTAGCCAATTATGTGTGCCCATGCTGAATGTTTCTATTTTGAAATTCATATTCCTAAAACATTAACATTTCTACTATAAACTTTGTCCTTGGTGATGCTTTAACCACTAAAGTGTGTGTGTGTATGTGTGTGTGTATACACACAAACAGTAAAACAGATGGTCCTTTACTTAAAACAGTTCATTTAGTGACCATTTAAAGTTACAGTGGCACTGAAAAAAGTTATTTATGACCATTTTTCACACTTATAACCATTGCAGCATCCCCATGGTGACGTGATCAAAATTCAGATGCTTGGCAACAGATTCATATTTATGACAGTTGCAGTGTCCTGGAGTCATTTGTGACCTTCTGACAAGCAAAGGTCAATGGGGAAGCCAGATTTACTTAACAACTGTATTACTAATTTAACAACTGCAGAGGTTCATTTGGTTGGAACGGATTCAGAAGAACAGCGCATGGTGTGGTGGCAGCCACTTGAATAGCATGTGCACAGCGGTGTAGAAAGCAAAGGGAAGACTACTACACTATATATTTCCCAGGAAAATCATGTTAATGGCGGCAAAACCTAACAATGGCCCCGAGTACGGGCGCCACTTAAATGGGGCAGAGGTGCTAAGAACCTCCCGGTCCGCTAGAAGCATGATAAACCCAAAACTACGAATTGATACGTGGAATCTGAGAAGCCTATACGAAGCTGGGAAAACACACAACACTATCCAAGAAATGTCCAAATACAATATCTCTATATTGGGAGTGAGTGAAATGTGCTGGCCTGAAAATGGAATGTGTAGAATAGGAAATTATACTATCTACTACTCTGGTGAGAACAGCAAACACCATCGAAATGGAGTAGCTATAATCGTAAACAATCGTGTAAATAAATGCATCAAGTCCTTTATTCCTGTATCCGATAGAGTGATAATGATCCAAATAAATAGTACTCCAGTAAATATGAATGTTATACAAGTTTACGCTCCCACAGCTGACAGCGATGAGAAGGATTTAGAGAAGTTCTACGAAGATATAAGCAGTGTACTGAAAACCCTAAAAAGTAATGATATCACAATACTCATGGGGGACTTCAATGCAAAAGTGGGAGAAGGAAGTGATGCTCCTGTAGTTGGAAACTTTGGCTTAGGAACCAGAAATGGTAGAGGTGACAGATTTGTAGACTTCTGCAAGGAACATAGGCAATGTGTGATGAATACTTTTTTTAAGTTGCCAAAAAGACGCCTCTACACTTGGAGATCACCAGCAGATACACGAAATAATGTAGTAAGGAACCAAATTGACTATTTTACAATAAACAAAAGATTTAGAAACTCAGTAAAATCAGTAAAGACATACCCAGGTGCAGATGTACCATCCCATCATAATCTACTACTTGCTGAAGTCCAGCTGAAACTAAAAAGGATGAAAAACCCAAACCCTGCTAAACCAAGAATCGACAGAGACTTCATCATTAAACATGGAAGGAAGATTAAAGAAGAACTAGAAAATCATTTAAGGGAAACCAACAACCTGAATGATGATGATGTAGAAGTGAACTGGAATAAATTTAAAAATGCAATAGTAGAGGTAACAAATTCAAAACAGAGAGAGGGGTACCACAAGAAACAACAGTGGATAACGGAGGAAATTCTTCATCTCATGGATGAAAGAAGATCTTATAAAAATAAAAACAAAGTAAAATACAATGAATTGCAGAAAACAATTAGAAGAAAAATTCGACTGGCAAAAGAAAAGTGGTTTGCAAAGAGATGCAAGGAAATAGAAGAGACAGAATGTATGCATGATAATTTCAATTTACACAAAAAAGTGAAAGAAGCAGCAGGCCTCTACAAAAAGAAAACCAACAACTTAGTTGACAAAGAGGGGAAATTATCTTAGATGAGGATGAAAAACTAAAGAGATGGAAGGAATATATTGAAGAACTTTTTGAGGACACTAGGGATGATATAGATATGGGAAGTATAACAACTGGACCAAACATCACTATGGAGGAGGTTGAACATGCAATAAAAATAGCAAAAACAAGAAAAGCCACAGGACCTGATGATATCCCAGTAGAAATTTTAAAATTGTTGGAAGACAATGGGAAGAATTTTTTACTGCAGCTCTTCAATCAGATATACGAAACAGGAAAGATACCAAATGATTGGCTAAAATCAACCTTTGTGACAATCCCCCAAAAAATAAATGCAAAGAAGTGTACTGAATATAGAACAATAAGCTTAATGAGTCATGCCCTGAAAATATTCCTGAGAATAATTCACACAAGAATATACAACAAAATTGAAGAGCGTCTAGGTAACACACAATTTGGTTTCAGAAACAATCTTGGTACATGAGATGCGCTGTTCAGCATTCAGGTTCTTGTACAGCGTTGTAGAGATGTCAACCACAGTGTTTACATATGCTTCATTGATTTTGAAAAAGCTTTTGATAAAATAAGACACAGTAAACTATTAGAAATCCTGAAACAAGGGGGACTAGATGACAAAGACATCCAAATAATAAAGAATCTGTATTGGCATCAGGTAGCAAATGTGAGACTAGGCCAAAAATACTCAGCTGATGCAGAAATAAGAAGAGGGGTCAGACAGGGATGTATTCTGTCTCCACTACTGTTCAATATCTACTCTGAGTCAATCTTCAACGAGGCACTGGAGAACATCGATGCTGGCATCAAAGTAAACGGTGTTTGGATCAACAACTTAAGATATGCTGATGATACAGTTCTGCTTGCCAGTAAGCATGAAGACCTTCAGCTCCTCATCAACAGAGTCACAGAAACATCTGGAAAATACGGCTTGAAGCTTAACACCTCAAAAACCAAGATCATAGTCGTCAGCAAACAACCCGTTAACTTACCACCAGTAAATTCAGAAGGAACACCACTAGAAAAAGTTGAAAGGATCACGCACCTCGGTTCTAATTTACATGAAAGCTGGGACATGACCGCTGAAGTAAAGACAAGGATAGAGAAAGCTTGAACAGCATTCTTCAAAATGAAAAAGGTCTTCTGCAGTCATGACATAAGCCTAAGACTGAAAATCAGGCTTGTCAGATGCTATATTTTTTCTATCCTGCTCTATGGAGTAGAGAGTTGGTCTCTGACAGAAGGCCACCTGAAGAGACTAGAAGCATTTGAAATGTGGATTTACAGGCGGCTGTTACGTATAAGCTGGGTTGACAAAATCAGAAATGAGGAGGTGATAAGCCGCCTGGGAAAGCCAAGGGAAATCATCAAAACAATTAAAAAACGAAAGTTAGAATATTTCAGACATGTGATGCGACACCCAGAAAAATACGGCATACTCCATTTAATCCTCCAAGGAAAGATTGAAGGCAAACGAGGTCCAGGCAGAAGAAGAACATAATGGCTTCAAAATCTAAGGGACTGGTTTGGACAAAACTCAGCAGCACTTTTTCGTGCGGCTGCTGATAAAAACAGGATCGCCAACATGATCGCCAACGTCCGATAATGGATATGGCAGAAGAAGAAGAAGAAGAGGTTCATTTAACAACTGTGGCAAGAAAGATCATAAAATGGGGCAAAATTCATTTAACAAATGTCTCGCTTAGCAACATAAATTTTGGGTTCAACTGTGGTTGTAAGTCAAGGACTACTTGTATTAATTGCTAGAAACCCTAACCTATTGGGTCATTTTTTTTCAGAGATATTTCCTTTCTTAAACAGACCACAGGTGGGCAAAAAACCAGCGGGAGCAGGAGTGACATCTGACTTCCTTCTGCCTTCCCCATTGACTTTCTTGTGAGGAGTTGGCAGGGAACATTGGAAATGATAATCATGTGGCCGAGGCTGGCCGTAGCAGCACTGCAACACAGTCCTGAAGAGACTATACCTTTGCCAAATTTCAATCCCATGGGCATCACGGTGCCCAGTTCTGAATGCATTCTGTAAGTTAGCCCATTTGAGATATGTTGGTTCAAAAATGTTTACCTCAGGATGCATTATTTTGCCCAGCTGAAGGTTACAAACAATCAAACAGACACGAGGGTTTTAGTGGTGTCTAGATTTGAATTGCCATCAGTCAGGCTACAACTCACTTCTGCAGAATTGGATAACTTAGTAGATGGACAGATGTTTGCACATGTAGGTCAATCTACGTGCAGGGTGTGGCAAATTATTTATAATTCAGTTGCTTCCTTTGCAGAGTATAGAAGTTGTTGATGAGGTTGCCTCTTTCAGAATCACAAAAGAAGAGAGGGGAAGATTGGAGTGTTTCTCTGAGTGGAAATTCACCGACAAGTGATTTCTCTTTTTAACTATCTAGCCCAGGGGTAGGCAACCTTGGCTCTTTTATGACTCGTGGACTTCAACTCCCAGAATTCCTGAGCCAGCATGGCTCAGCTTGGAAACCTCTCCCTTTCCCCTCAGCGTGGCTGGCTCAGGAATTCTGGGAGTTGAAGTCCACGAGTCATAAAAGAGGCAAGGTTGCCTACCCCTGGACTAGCCTGTTGGTCCATTCTTCCCATTTGTGCATGTCCACCCACAATGGAGGGATGGCTGGTGAAGACGACAGAATTAGTAAACATGGCAAAATTGACTTGCTTGATTAGAGGAAGGATAATATCTATACTCATTAGTGACTGGAAACCCCTTATGGACTTTTTGCTGAAACAGAGAAAAATGAGCTTATGACTTATAGGTTTGATGATTAGAAAGAAGAAGGAAATTACGTTGTAATCTTAAGAGAGAAAATATAAATGACCTTGTAGCTGATATTAAGAAGACTGTTCTTTATAACTTTTTCTCTCCTCTCCTTTCCTTTCCTCTCCCCATCCTTCCTCCTCCCCTCCCCACCATTCAAAAAAGACAATTTAAAAGCTAAAAAGAAAACAAAAAGATCAAAAGATCTCCTCAGCAGCAATTAACACCCAAATAAACAGAGATTAACACTAGATCAACAATCAAGCAGCAAACAATAACCAATCAAACAACTACTATCTCAAACAAACAACAGTAAACAACAGTCCAATCAAGGAACTACCCAAAAGGCAGACAACACATCCATGACACTGACAGGGCAAGTCACTTGTATATAAACTAAGAGCAGACTCCACTCTTTTCTAGCACTGATGATGTTACCTACTCAGGCAATGAAACATCTGCAAGAAAACAAAATATCAGAAAACACCAAGAATCCCACAATTCAGGCATTGCTCCAGGGAAGCCTGAGGCCCAACATGTCCATCCATGTTTTTTGTTTTGCCAAAGAAGACTTTCTTCCTATATTACCTCAGATAAGTCCAAGCACCACCATTAAAATGCAACCCACAAAGCTGGAGAGAATAGCTTCTCATTGGGCAACATGAAACAATAAAGGGAGACAGATAATAAACAGGAGCCATATATTAAATCTAATATTTTTCCTGAGCAAAGTTTCGGAGTCTGTGTTTGTGACTCCAGCAGTTTATCTGTTCTGGAATACAAATGATCAGACATTATATCTGGTAAGCAATCATCTGGGCATATTAGCTGGAAACTTAGAAGAAATGCAAGTATTTCATTAGCTGGCAAGCCAAGTAGGATTTATTTCACAAAAGCTGTGCACCGATGGTGTATTTACTAGGCATTTCAGCAATGGCTCATTGGAGTGTTTTCACTTTTGTTCCTCTGATTGAAATACAAAAGACGAGATATTCTCTCCTGGGATGTAGCTTTAGTCACTGGCAGTCATTGAGAATACAAATCACCGTGCAGATTCATTTGTGTTTGCGTGTGTGTCACTTTCTTTGTACAATTCTAACCATTTATCTGCGAAATTGCATTTCTGGGATGGGTGGTGACAAGTAGAGCTTTCTCCTGGCCAACAGCACATAAAGGTGTTTTGGGATCTGTGGAAAGTAAGTAAAATCTGCATTATAATTCTCAGGGCATCTCAGTACGTTGCTATATGATAAATATTTGATCAGCTGGGATCAATAAAGCTCATTTGCTACCTGCTGAGGTCTTTGTAAGGGACCATTGTCTTGGGAGTGGGAGGGTTTTGAAAGATGTAAAATTACATTTCTTACACAGGGCCCTTTCCAGGACCACATCCTTTCTGAAGCATAAAACATACAGCGAGACATATTAACATGCATGAAAGCAGAACAGCTGAATTAAAATCAGCAAATAATGGAATCCAGTGTGAATAACAAAAGCAACGAGCTATAAAAATGAGGTGCAGCTATAGATAATCCTCATTTAACAACCAATCACTTAGTGACTGTTCTAAGTTAAGACAGACTCCCCCAAAGGTACTTATGACTAATTGCAGAGTTCTGATGGCAACACACACACACACACACACACACACACACACACGCCTCGCATGTTCAGGTGACCATATTTCGGGCACTTGGCATTTGGTTCATTTTATGGCCGGTTGCAGCATTCCATGGTCACATAACATGATTTGCAACTTTTTTTTGCCAGAAACCAGGCTTTTGGGACAGTTTCTGGCAAAAAGGCCCATAGGAATGCATTGACTTGCCTAACAACTGTGGTGCTTGCTTAACGACCATTGCAGAAAAGGTTATAAAATTGGGTTGGTTATGTGGGTGCCTAATTGGAAATTCCAGGTTCCATTACAGTTGCAAATCGAGGACTACCTGTAGAAGACCAAGGTTGGATAACGGAAGCCATTAAATTAGTCCCAGTGAAATGGCTGGTTGAGATGGCAGATTAAGAAGCAGACCTGGAATTTGTAGGAGAATGCAAACTATAAGTAGATTTCTTTTACGAATTAGGAAGATAAACTGCTTTCATAAATGTTCAGTAGCTACTTCCTGTGGGAAATGAATGAATGGGTTTCATTTTCTGGATCAGGACTCTCAACATGGCATCCTCATCTCTTGTTGACCTGGGTTAGTTTTGGTTTTGGCTTGACCTTTTTAGATGACACCCTTATGCTTACCTTCTTACTTTCAAAGCGGCTGTCAGAACAGAAAAGCAAGCAACAATCACATCACAGCTGGGTCATCTCTCAGCTGTGCTGTCTCTCAGCTGAAACACCAGGCCACCTCGCTAAAGGCACTTCACGGGAAGTTTTTAAGAAGAGACTGGACAGTCATCTGTTTGAAATGGTATAGGGTCTCCTGCCTGAGCAGCAAGTTGGACTAGATGACCTCCAAGGTGCCTTCCAGTTCTATTCCGATTGAAACTGTTTTGCTGTTAAATTTCCAGCCTGTGATTTATGGGTGCAGTCTGAAAATAGGGGGTTGAATGTGGCCCACCATCCATGGTTTGGCTACTAATCCCTTCTGGAGTTGAGAGATAGAAAAAGACCAAACTACGGTATAGTCTGAAGGACATAAATGCTTCATTTTGTAGTGCTTACATGATTATTATCTTGTCCAGTGGATGGATGAGATGAGAAATACTTGCAGGACAGATAAAAGGTTCATTTTAATCCATTCGACATGTAATCAAGAAAGTGAAGGAACAATAAGAACAAGTGATGTATTGTCAATTTGTCATTTGTTCCTTGCATGAAAGTGTTTTGCCTAGTTATTAGTCACATGAGAATATTTTACAAAGTAATGGTAATTCCCAAATGTCAGAATTAGCTGTAGATTGGACAGAATTAGCTGACAGCTGACATATCCCAGCTCACATCTGATTGTCTATCCAGTGCCAGGTTATTGATTCCAGCTGAGAGCAGTTGTCTCCTTCAACTGGCACCTTCCAGATATCCAGTGGAAGTCTCAATTATCTGAGTCTTTTCTACCAGGAAACATTAAGGATTTGAAATCAAGACTTGTCTTTTGTAATGGTGTGACCTTGGAGATGGGGAAGAACCACAGCCAGGGGAATGATCAGATAAGAGGCAGCTGAGCCCACAGAAGGAATGGGATGTGTGGCAAATTGTCTAGGAAGGGAGCCTGTGATGGGAAAGAAAAGTACTTTCACACGATATAGTTTTGGTCACCACGATGTAAAAAAGATTTTGAGACTCTAGAAAGAGTGCAGAGAAGGGCAACAAAGATGATTAGGGGACTGGAGGCTAAAGCATATCAGGAACGTTTGCTGGAATTGGGTATGTCTAGTTTAATGAAAAGAAGGATGAGGGGTGACATGATAGCAGTATTCCAATATCTCAGGGGTTGCCACAAAGAAGAGGGAGTCAAGCTATTCTCCAAGGCGCCTGAGGGCAGGACAAGAAGTATGGATGGAAACTAGTCAAGGAGAGCAACCTGGAACTGAGGAGAAACTTCCTGACAGAACAATTAACCAGTGGAACAACCTGCCTCCAGAAGCGGTGAATGCTCCAACACTGGAAGTTTTTAAGAAGAGACTGGACAGGGTTTCCTGCCTGAGCAGGGTGTTGGACTCGATGACCTCCAAGGTCCCTTCCAACTTTATTATTATTATTATTATTACTTGCAAGACTGATTTCAGCCTTGCGAAGTGGTCCAGAAAAGAATTAAAGATAATCCTCAACTTACCATCACAACTGAGCCCAATATTTCTATTGCTAAGCGACACAGTTGTTAAGTGAATTTTACCTCATTTTATGACCTTTCTTGCCACAGTTAAGTGAATCACTGCAGTTGTTAAATCAGTAACCTAGTGAATCTGTCTTCCCCATTAACTTTGCTTGTTAGAAGGAGGCAAAAGGGGACCACATAATCCCAGGACACTGCAACCATCATAAATATGAGTCAGTTGTCAAGCATCTGAATTTTGATCACATGACCATGGGGAGGTTGCAATGGTTGTAAATGTGAAAAACATAAATTCACTTTTTTCAGTGCCAGTGTAACTTCTAACAGTTACTAAATGAACTACTGTATTGTCGAGAACTACCTGCGCACCCAGAAGTACTAGCTCTACCTTTATTGTAAGATTACGTTTTCCTTGTTACCTTCTGGGAGGAGGAGGCTTTGTGGAATCCGAAGCAGAACATCCAGATTCAGTCACAGTTTTGTTCCATACAGTGTTAACCTTGTGAACCCTCAAGATTCCTCTTTCCATCACGTATTCAAGATGGACAGTGATTAATATTTATATGTAGGTAACAGTGTAGGTATATACATATGTTGTATATACCATGTTTATATGCATGTTATGTGTACACTTTTGAGAGCAGGTAACAGAATTTCATTTTTAATGCGTGCCTGTGTGTCCACAGTAAAAAAATGACAATAACGATTCTCTCTCTCTCTCTCTCTCTCTCTCTCTCTCTCTCTCTCTCTCTCTCTCTCTCTCTCTATCTATCTATCTATCTATCTATCTATTCTATCTATCTATCTATCTATCTATCTATCTATCTATCTATCTATCTATCTATCTATCTATCTATCTATCTATCTATCTATCTATCTATCTATCTATCTATCTATCTATCTATCTATCTATCAGAATCTTGCAAGTCTGAGGGTACATTGCTCCCCTTTACAGCCAACCATTCTCCTGGCTAGGACTTTTTTTCCTGCCTACTAAAGTCATTCCCATTTACCATCACATCTCCTGAATATTCATCCATTCTTTCCCAATATTTGCATGCTGTTCCAATCACATAACACTGCTGAAGAAATAAAATCATGACACAAAACAGCTGGGAGCAAATTAAACCAAGCTTCCCCCAAAACAGCCCCCACCTGAATAAAATAGTTTTGATACCCCTGCAGAAGACCAACAATGGATGCAAGGTGTCCCAAAGCATTAAAGCCAGCCTAGAAGCTTCTTAATTTCTCCTCACTTTAGGCTAGAACTTTAAAACAGCAAATGCTTCAGTGACTTCACAGGATGGGGAGAATCATTCTGAAGGTCAAGGTAATTCATATAAATAACATGCGAACTGAATATGCAGCAACTTTACTGCAAATACCTCGTTAATGCAAATGCTGTAAATGAGAAAATGCAGTTTTCGTATTTTTCTATTTCAAATATATATTTTTAATGAAAAGATACCTTGGCATATAAGCATTCAGAAGCAGACTTTCATCTGGAAACCTTGTAATTCTCAGCGGCATGGAAAAATGGGGAAACCAAATCCTTTAGCTATAAAAGAAAATTCAGGCTCTAAACTCTGGCTGAAGTGCTGGGTTTCTGTTTCATGGAGAACTAGGTGTCCCTGAAGGAGCAGAGCAGAGATTGGCTGTTAGATGATGAATGCTGACCGATGAAGTCTCTCTGGAAAAAGGAGAAATGGTATGATCGCCCACTTGCACTCCAGACAACTACTCCTCATGAGTGAACTGCAAGAATGGAAGTTTTTGCAATCAGCTTCTGAGTTGGGCTTGGGAGTTGAGGGATATCAACCAAACTCACAGCTGTAATATAGTCAATTTATATACTGCTAAAACTCTTAATAATAATAATAACTTTTAACTGGGTGAAATGATGCATCACGAGGCAATAACCTTTGAGCCAAAGTACCTCATATGGGCTACCTTACAGAAGCATCCAAAATCTGGAATGAATGAATGAAGGAAGGAATGAAATTTGGGGAAATTGTAGTTGCTTCGGGGTTGCTGGGTTGCTGCTGCTGCAGTCATGTGATGCTCATTTTGAATGTTCCATAGCAGTTTCCCAGTCATTCTCACAATCTCTTCCCCTCTTCCCCATTCCACTCCCATGAGCTCCATTCCAATGCTACCTCTGTGCACTTTCCTGACCTTTTGTGGTACTCTCCTGCACCCTCCCTGACCTGTGCCACCTCCCCACATGCCTTCCCTGACTTGCACTTGCCTTGCGCTCCCCCAATACAGGTAGTCCTCGATTTACAACAGTTCATTTACTGACTGTTCAAAGTTACAATGGCACTGAAAAAAGTGACTTATGACTGTTTTTCACAGTTATGAACTTTGATCATCCCTTTGGTCAAGTGATCAAAATTCAGATGCTTGGCAACTGACATGTACTTATGAAGTTGCAGTGCCCCAAGGTCATGTGATCTCCTTTTGCAACCTTCTGACAAACAAGGTCAATGGGCAAACCAGATTCACTTAACAAATGGGTTACTAACTTATTAATTGCAATAATTCACTTAACAACTGTGGCAATAAAGATAGCAAAAATGGGGCAAAATTCACTTAAATGTCTCACTTAACAACAGAAATTTTGGGCTCCATTGTGGTCATAAGTCGAGGACTACCTGTACAGTATCCCTGACCCATGCCACTATCCACATAGCTTCTCTGACCCTTGAGCATCTCTAGCGCATCCCCATGCATCCTTCCTAACCCACACCACCCTCCCTTGTGCACCTTCCCCAACCTGTACGGCAACTCTTGGGCGCCCCCTGCACCTTTCCTGACCCATGCTGAGATAGCTAAATTGAGTTTGATCATAGAAAAACAAATATCAACATTTATTGCTAATTATGGACATCTAGACAGAATTTGTTGAGGGTCCCTCTTCCTCATGAGATACATAGAGTGTAGACCAGGGCTATGGAACAGGTATCCTTGGATGTATAGCCTGCCTTGATCTGCCTGGCATTTCATAAGTCAGCTAAAGTAGTACTATTTCAACAGGCTTTCAGTTCTTACTTATGTCTGGGTGTATATCATAGGTAGTTTATCACAGATGGCTTTTAATGGTATTGCACACGTGAGTTATGGAGCCTTTCCAGTGTAAGCCATTCATAATATCAAAGCTCAAGAAGAAATTCCACTTTCCTGATCACACATTTTCATTTAACAGATACATTCATTTGATGCAGGAGCCTCTCTGACTTTTCTCTAATATTTCCTGCACTTTCCCCCCCCCCCAGAAATGGTATTGTTTATGATGTAAAAGTCTACTTGACAATGTTGGTTTTGTTTAACATACTTTTGGATTACTCAGTAACGAGTTCACTCATGTTATACAACACTAAAACCTCATGTAACTCTAGGTCACCCAGTGAGAGTTTAATACCTTAACTTCTATATCAAACAATTCCATTAAGCTTTTTAGAACTGTTTGCACTTCTTCAAAAAGAAACGGCTTTGGGATTCCACTTCCCAGAACTGAGCTGATGAGATTGAAAGATGATTGGGAATTATGAGGATTGAAGTAAAAAAAGAAATTTAATCAAATGAGGAAAATCATAGTATATGAGCAAAAAGAGGACAGTGGGAACACCAATGATACAACTGTATCAGGTCAATTCTTATATCTTAACCATGGCATGGACAGGCTTTGATAATTGTTTTGGTGTGCTAAATCATGTAGACATGCTAGGTCCTCCAGATATTATCCCATCTCTATACTATGGTCATCTGTAACAGGTTTTTTTGTCTCCCAGCACATTATTTTCTGTGTGTAGGATCTAGGCTGCTTCATTAATAGCATAGTTGCCAATGTGGTCAGGGATGGGATTGGTCTAGCTATGTTCAAGTCTTGAAGAAGCTCCTTATAAACTCAGGTTTAGCACTTTTTTTTTTTATAAAGAGGGCTAGATCTGTACTATAAAACAGGATTAATGTTCTCTTTCCTCCAGCTGTTGTTGGTTCTATCAGCATTGGGTATATTAGAGTTATTACTGGGTTTGCTATACTTTATATTGTTTTAATTGTTTATTTAACAGAACAGAATAATAAAGTTGAAAGGGACCTTGGATGTCTTCTAGTCCAACCCTCTGCTTAGGCAGGAAACTGTACAATTTCAGACAAATGGTTGTCCAATCTCTTCTTAAAAACTTCCAGTGTTGGAGCATCCACAACTTCTGGAGGCAAGCCATCCCACTGATTAATTGTTCTTTCTGTGAGGAAATTTCTCAGTTCTAGGTTGCTTCTCTCCTTGATTAGTTTCCATCCATTGCTTCTTGTTCTGCCTTCAGATGCTTTGGAGAATAGCTTGACTCCCTCTTCTTTGTGGCAGCCCCTGAGATATTGGAAGACTGCTATCATGTCACTCCTCGTCCTTCTCTTCATTAAATGAGACAATTCCAGCAACCATTCCTTATATGTTTTAGCCTCCAGTCCCCTGATCATGTTTGTTGCTCTTTGTTTTAGTAGAAGGCTTTTGCCTGCTTCATTCTGGCTCTACAGAGGTCCATGGGCTTATTCTAGAGGCTGCTGGCCATGAAACCAGTTTGCTATTCCATTGCAACAGGAGCGGAAGAGGAGACAGTTTTGCTATCTATTGCTTGCACCCTCCCATTTCGTCTTGCAGTTGTCTTCTGCAATGCCATCTATTAGCCAGATTATTTTTGGACATAAGCCAGAAGTACTTTGAGAAACTTGCTAGGTCCATTCTTAGAAACCAATTGATTGACAGGTCATAGAAGTGGAGCATCTCTGCAACTGCAGCACACATTGACAGGTAGAAATCCAGCTATTTATGCACCTGGACTCAAGCAGCCCTGCCCCACTCTATGACAGGGAGAGTATATAGGTCATCTTCCACTAATAGCCATTCATTTAGTGACCATTTGAACTTGCAAGGGCACTGAAAAAATTAGGTATTATCTTGCTCGGTATGTATGCTATTTATGTTACGCTTTGCTTGAGCTAATAATAAAGCTTAAAATCCTTTTATTTACTGGAGTATTCATTGTCTCTGGATCCAAAAGGACTAATTGCCTGGGCACCTGATCACTGCCCCGACACCTGGCATAACATTGAGTCACCCATTGGAGAATGATATAACCAAGCCCCTTCCTAAACTATTTATTTAAATTGCTGCATTCTTTATTCACTTCTCTCTTCTTGGAATAAAAAAATACCCTTTTTCTTTTCCCACAATATTTGGTAGGGTGAAAGTTTGCTCTAACTCAGTTGTGGTGTGGTTTGGAAATAGTTGCCAGCATCATCCACTGAGAACTGATTAGAACTCTGGCAGATGTTAAATGCTGTGTTGCTAATGTTAGGCTATGTCCAAAGGAAGGAAAATGAAACAGATGGAAGCTTGTTTTTCCAGCCATTGGCCAAGTAATTCTTAAATCAGATGTATTTGTGCACCTACGTGTGTAAGCCTTGGTAAAATAAACCCTCTGAAGAATGGAAAGGGATATCCAAAAATATAGATTTACATATAAGAAAATATAAATTCTCCCCCTTCTAGACTCTAATCCAAAAGATTAACTTTGCTGAAGACTATTTTAATGACTATATATCATAATATGGGAACAGCAGCATTTAAATTTAAGGTAGACACATCTATTTTACAGCAGCAAATTTCCAATGGCAGAAACATTGCAAAGAAACATGGGAGAAAGTAGATTTAACATCTGGCATGTTGGAATAATTAAATTTTCCCTTTAGTGACATAGATAATCCATTTTTTATGCATTACTCTACTGGTGGGAATTATTTCTGTGTAAGAAAAACATAAAACTACAGTACATACTGCACCTGTTTACAAGCTGTAGGAACATGCACTGAGTTGGAAGACTAAAGCCAATCACAGCTTCAATATTATATTTGTCTGGTAATATCATGCTTTTTATACATATAGGTTGTAGTTTGTGGAAATTATATTAACTGGTAATAATTAGTTCGGTTCCATTAAGTTGGACTCAATTCCTGCTGATTGTTTGGGCAAACACTCAGCTTCTTAATATGTCTCTAGTAGTGATTTACAACACTTCCTTGGATACTGTAATTTATCTTTGATCTCATCCATCCAGTTTCTTCATTATAGTTATCTTCTACTTCCATCAGCCTTTCAAGAATAATTATTTCTTCTAGTCTACCATTCACTCGCATTTGTGAGTAAAAAGATAAAGATTTCCCTGTCAGTTGTGTCCAACTCTAGGGCATGGTGCTCACCTCCGTTTCTTGGCCAAGGGGCCTGCATTATCCAAAGACACTTTCCGTGGTCATGTGGCCAGTATGGCTAAACGCTGAAGCACATGGAATGCTGTTACTTCCCACTGAAGTGGCACCTATTTATCTATTCATATTTGCACACTTTCAAATTGCTAAGTAGGCAAGAGCGGGAGCAAGGAACGGGAGCTCACCCTGTTGCCTGGAGCTTGGGTCTCAAACCTGGCCTGTCAGCTCTCCAGCTGAAAGCTCAGAGTATCCACTTACAAATCATAGCCTTGGGAACAGGCAGCTTTTATTTAATCCAGGATTGATTGGTTGGTTCTTCTTGTGATCCATGATATTTTGTTACCATCTTCAAACCTATAATTTGAAGGTAGCTTTGCTATATGTCGAAGGCCAGTGTTCACAGTTGTGTTTACTATGAGAATGATCATTGCTTTAACTCTCCAGATCTTTGTTGTCATGTTCTTGTCTATGTTTTCCTACTGTTTTCATCCCCAGGATTGATATCCTCTTTGTTTCTCCAGCACATTTTCTGCTTTTTCTCTATTCTTAAATCCAAGAAGAAGAAATATATCTGTCATGTTAATGATTTAGATGGATAGAAGGGGAACTTAGCAAAGTTGCAGATGCCACCAAACTGGAGGAAATAGCCAACATTCCAGAAGATAGACTCAAGATCCAGAAGGATCTTGACAGACTTGAACATTGCAGTCCTAGGCTGCATCAAGAGAGGGATAGTATCAAGGTTATGTGAAATGTTAGTATCACTTTATAATATCTTGGTAAGACCACACTTGAAATACTGAATAACAGAATAGAATAACAGAGTTGGAAGGGACCTTGGAGGTGTTTTAATCCAACCCCCTGCTCAGGCAGGAAAATCTATACCATTTCAGACAAATGGTTGTCCAATATCTTCTTAAACATTTCCAGTATTGGAGCATTCATAACCTCTGGAGACAAGTTGTTCTCCTGAGTAAATGTTCTCACTGTCAGGAAATTTCTTAGTTCTAGTTCTAGAATGCTTCTCTCCTTGATTAGTTTCCATCCGTTGCTTCTTGTCCTGCCTTTAGGTGCACTGGAGAATAGCTTCACTCCCTTCTTCTTTGTGGCAGCCCCTCAAATATTGGAACACTGCTATCATGTCACTCCTAGTTATTCTTTTCATTAGACTAGACATACCCATTTCCTGCAGCTGTTCTTTATATGTTTTAGCCTCCAGTCCCCTAATCATCTTTGTTGCTCTTCTCTGTACTCTTTCTAGAGTCTCAACATCTTTTTTCCATCGTGGTGATCAAAACTGGATGCTGTATTCCAAGTGTGGTCTTACCAAGGCATTGTAAAGTGATATTAAAAATTGCATTACTGAATCCAGTTTTGGTTGCCTGTATGATGAACAGTTGAAGAACTAGGTATGTCTAATCGAATGAAGAGAAAGGACTAAGGGTGATGTGATCGCAATCTTCCAATATTTGAGGAGTTGTCACAGAGATGAGGGGGAATTGGCTGATTCTTTAAAGCATCTGAGGGCAGGACAAGAAATAACAGATGGAAGCTTATGAAAGAGAGAGCCAACCTAGAATTAAGGAGAAATTTTCTGTGAAATTTCAAGTGAAATCACTGAGGATTTTAAGAAGAGATTGGATAGTCTTTTGTCTGGAATGGTGTAGGGTCTCCTGCCTGAGCAGGATGTTGGACTAGAACAGGGGTAGGCAACCTTGGCTCTTTTATGACTGGTGGACTTCAACTCCCAGAATTCCTGAGCCAGCCACGCTGAGGGGAAAGGGAGAGGTTTCCAAGCTGAGCCATGCTGACTCAGGAATTCTGGGAGTTGAAGTCCACCAGTCATAAAAGAGCCAAGGTTGCCTACCACTGGACTAGAAGAACTTTAAGGTCCCTTCCAACTCGGTTATTCGGTATTAGCACCTTCTTTGTATTGCCAGCACATTGTCTGTTTTTCCCTATTCTTGAGCCCAAGAAGAAAAAATATTGTCTTCACTGTCAACTGAAAATTCACCTGATGCTTGGCATCTTTTTGTAATATTTGAAGTTAACCCAGATTTTTCAAAATCCATATTGACTTTTTTTAATGAGTTCTTTTAACTCTCCCAATAAGGTTGTTTTCAAATTGTTAGTGTTATAAGAGGAGAGCTGTGTTAGTTTCTGATAGCTAAAATTCAGCTAGCACTTTTTCAGTCTTATACATATTGTTGGGAACTGAAGCTGAAGAATGCTTAGACTTATTAATAAAAATGTCTTACATGTAGTCCTTGACACACAATTCTAATGGCGCCTGCTCATTATGATAATAAATTGTGACGGTTGGAAAATGAGTTAGTCACATAACCAATCCAATTTTTACCACTTCTGTTGCGGTGGTAACACCACGGTTGCAAAACAAACAGCAGTGAATGCTGTGGTCATTAAGCAAATTCATTGTTTGCTAAGGCACAGTTTTTCCAAAAACCAGAAGGACCAATTTTCAGCGAAACCATCATAAAATGCAGTCATTTCACTTGGGCCACTGTAAATGCTGGTAAATGGGGCCAGGTTTCTGAGTCCTCAAAATTCAGCCACGACACTGTAGAGCCTGAAGGGAGGCCCGTTATAACTATGATGGTTGCTAAGCAACAGGTCAAAAGCCAATGACTACAGGTAATCCTCGACCTACAACAGTTTGTTTAGTGACTGTTCAAAGTTACAACAGCACTGAAAAAAGTTATCTATGATTGTTTTCACACTTACAACCATCATGGCATCCGCTTGGTCACATGATCAAAATTCAGACGCTTGGCAACTGACTCATATTTGTGATGGTCGCCATGTCCCGAGGTCATGTGATATGCGTTCGTGATCTTCTGACAAGCAAAGTCAATGGGGAAGCCAGATTCATTTAACAACTGTGTTATTAACTTAACAACTGCAGTGATTCACTTAACAACTGTGGCAAGAAAGGTCGTAAAATGGGGCAAAACTCATTTAACAAATGTCTCACTTAGCAACAGAAATCTGAGGCTCAATTGTGGTCATAAGTCAAGGACTACCTATAGTCCTAAAATGTGCGGCTGGACTCTTTAATTTCTCAAAATATAGCATATTTTTTTTTAAAAAAATGTCTGTATATACAGGACTTCCAGCAGCATTTCATTTATTTTGAAACTCTCTAGCTGTAGATAAAATCTCTGGATTTATGTTTCCAAATATCTTTTCAGCTATGAGTTTTAAATCATCTGGTGCTTGCTGGTTCATTTAAATAACAAGGGATCAAAGGTTGGTGGAAAATGGCCAAGGGCCTTGTTGGCTGAAGACATTTTTTCTGCTTGCAAAAAGTTGTGTTTCTCCTCCCAATTCAGATATATAGTATTATTAAATTTACAGAGGATTGGGTTTCAAAGATTGTTTTATTTCAAGCGGATAGGACACAAAAGTGCATTGTATTACTTGCCTCTTGCTTCAGTGATATGCATGTATGCAAGTATAAATCAGCAATTCTAAAGTGGGTTGTTTTTAAAGAGCCTCCAGATCCCAGAAACTTAGGATTTTGTTAAATATTGATTCAAAAGGACTGTGCATCCAGTCTGCTTATGTATCACCTGTTTTTGCTGATGTTGCAGATTTTGGAGAAAAGGTGTGGCAGAATTGCAGGTAAGGAAAATACTGCATCATGGAAGCTATAGGAAAAGTGAGATGTCACCATCATCATCATCACCATTGGTTTGTCTAGTGGTTAAGATGCTGGCTTAGAAACTAGACTGTGAGTTCTAGTACCGCCTTAGACACGAAAGCCAGCTGGCTGACTTTGGGTCAATCACCAGAAGACTGTGGCCTTGAACTCCTGTAAGAAAAGTGAGACACTGTCGTCATCATCATCACCATCACCATCATCACCACCATCTTTATCAGTTTGGTCTAATGGTTAAGGTGCTGGCCTAGAAACCAGGAGACTGTGAGTTCTAGACCCACCTTAGGCATGAAAGTTAGCTGGGTAATTTTGGGCCAATCACCAGGAGACTATGATTTCTAGTTCTGCCTTAGGCATGAAAACCAAACGGATATATATATTTATTTGATCCTTTTTCTCCCCTTCTGATAATCAGAATTTGCAATTGAAAACATTATATTCTTAGCGTGGCTCAATTCTTCCTTTCACGTTCTAGGAGTTTTGAGGTTGGGTTATCATTCAACGAATTTCCCACAAGTTAAGAAACAAAATGAAAGCCTCTTTGAAGAAAAGAAAGAAGCTTTTGGGAAACCCAAGATCAGTTTTCTTTTCCTCCCTCCCACTCCCAAGAATAAAATGAAAAGTGGAAAGTTGTGGGGGGGGGGCAGGATATCTTAATTCCACCTCTCTGCTTCTACTCTAGATGGCATTCCTCGTCTAGACAAAACCATCTTCCGAACCAGCGGGAAAGTCAATTTGTGCTTGGTGATGGAGTTGCTGAGCAAGATTGTTTTGCAACTGTGAGTGTAATGGCCCAAAAGCACATAATTATTTTCTTTCCTGAGTCTCCTCTGCCGATGTAAAGGAGCTGACAGCATCCCACAGCAGTAAACCTCTCTGTATCTATAAAATTGAAGTGAAGATGAAATACAGCTTTCATAAGACCTAAACCGGAGCCCCATGAGCATTTAAGGCAGATGGAAAATATTTCATACATTTCATATATTTTTGAGATGCAGGAAAACGTGAGTCGTTTAACCAAGTTTTGAGTAATTTGCCTTTTGCAAACAGGATTTGCATTGGCATTTAATCTTAAATAATGCATCCTTATGATTTTTACTTCCATCATCCTGAAGAAAATTTAAGAGTTTACGGTTCTTTGTAAGAATAAATATCATTTTACTTTTAACTGCTGATCAAATTAGAAGATTGCTGAAAAGTGCCGCCAGTGGTATCAAGACGTGTGTGAAGGGAGGTGAAATGGTGAAAAAAAACAGTGGAACAAAGTCCCTGTGATAACACTGACCACATCATTAGAGAGTAATAATTCCATTCTATTCATCCAACCCACAAAAGCTAAAAAAAAATATCAAAATGAAGATAACCATTAAAAACACATTCCTATTAATCAGATGAGAGCTGGAAGGGATTTTGAAGGTCTTCTAGTCCAGTCCCCTGCTCAAGCAGGAGTCCTTATATTATTTCAGACAAGTAGCTGTCCAGTCTCTATTTAAAAACCTCCAGTGATGGAGGGCCCATGATTTCTGGAGGCAAGCTGTTCCACTGGTTAATTGTCCTCACTGTCAGGAAGTTTCTCCTTAATTCCAGGTTGCTTCTCTCCTTGATTAATTTCCATCTGTTGCTTCTTGTCCTGCCTTCAGGGGCTTTGGAAAATAAACTGACCCCCTTCTCTTTATGGCAACTTCTAAATCCTGGAATACTGCCATCATGTCATCCTTAGTCCTTCTTTTCTCTAGACTAACCATATCCAGTTCCTACAACTGTTCTTCATATTTTTAGTCTCCAGGCCCTTAATCATCTTAGTTGCTCTTCTTTGCACTTTTTCCAAAGCCTCAACATCTTTTTTGTAATATGATGAGCAAAACTGGATGTAATATTCCAGGTGTGGCCTTACTAAAGACTTATAAAGTGGTACTTTCAAACTGTTCTCTTCCATACTTTATAAAAGGAAGAATCTTTGTGAGGCATTGTGAGGTTGTTAAATTAAATATACTGTATGTAGTCCTGTATTTACAACCATTCATTTAGCAATTGTTCAAAGTCACAACAGCTCCGAAAAAGTGCTTTGTCACTGGTTTTCACACTTACAACAGTTGCATCCTCATGGTCACATGATAAAAACTTGGCAACTGGCAGGTATTTATGACGGTTGCAGAGTTCCAGGGTCACATGATCCTCTTTTGTGACCTTCTGACAAGCGAAGTTAATGGGAAAGCTGGATTCACTTAAGAACCCTGTTACTATCTTAACAACTGCAGTGATTCACTTAACCACTTTGGCAAGGAAGGTTGGGCGAGAACTCCCATAACAACTATCTTGATTAGTAGTGGTCGTAAGTTGAGGACTACCAGTAATATAACATTCCAGTTACAACAAGGATCTACTCCCAGGGCTGAAGGCAAATGCAGGTGCAAAGTGGCATGACGGAAGAAGTACACTTCTTGCTGCAAATTTTCAGGCAGCTGAAGGTATATTGCGACTTGTTCTCTGTTAGTTCAGAACACAGATCATTTATTTATTTAGTTTGGTGTAGTAGTTAAGGCATCAGGAGACCATGAGTACTAGTCCCATCCTGGACACAAAGCCAGCTGGGTCACCTTGGGCCAGTCACTTTCTCTTAGCCAAAGGAAGGAAGCAATGGCAACCACTTCTGAAATACTTTGCCAAGCAAACCACAAGGACGTCTCCAGGCAGTTGACAGGAGTGAAGACTGACTCAAAGGCACCCATGTGCACATCTGTGCATGCATGCACACCCCCCCTATACAACCCAAGACCAATATTCTTCTAGAAGGTTTCAAGAAGCATGCTTGAATATAGCAATAAAATAAAGATTACACAGTTTTAAAAGCCCTCCCTAAAAATCTGTGGAAATCTTCCCACTCTTACCTATAATATGGCTCTTTTGAGTGCATCAATGCTGCATTTCAGTTCTTGGCAATTGACTTGCCTTTACAACCAATTACAGAATCTTGCTGTCACGTGATCTCAATTTGTGATATATTTTTTTTAAATGAAGGTGAATATTTGTGTCCCAGGATAACGTTGTAGGATCCAATCTGGGTCGGTCTCCAGGACCACAGGTTTGGTCTCCCAAGCTTTCAGACTCATGCTGGAGCCCATCCTCGGGGAACTTCTCTGTGTGCTTTGGGCTGTTCTGTGTGTGGAATTTATATGATGGCAGTTGTGTGCAACTCTGTAGATGTAGATTGGGTATTGATGGCTGGCTATCTAATTGTTGGTTGTTGTTTCCTTGTGCTGCCAAGCCGTTGCCTTCTAAGTACTTGATAAACTGAGGTTAAATCAGCACTCCTGTTGATTGATGAGAGGCCTGTTTCCTAGGCTTCAACCATCTTCCTGGCTATTTTTGTGCCTGCTCATCCAACAATCTTAGTAGCTGCAAAATTGAATATATGTCCTTGTTTATTGCAATGTGCTTGCATCTCCTTGTCTGACCCTCTTCCCAATTTTTTTTGCCCTTTTCCACAGAAAACACCCTCCCCCATTGGATATGTTGGATTCACTTAACAACCATATGGTTCACTTAACAACCACACGATACAATTTACTATCATGGTGACTGCCTTAGTAGCCATCATGAAAATAGTCATAAAATTGAATCAGGTCACTTGGTGACCTGTTTAATGACTGCAAAGACTTACAACCAAAATTGTAGGCTCAATGGTGATCATAAATTGAGGACGACCCATTCTGTCATTTGAAGCACCCCAGCAATATTGCCAAGACAAATATAGAAGCAATACTTCACATGTTAGCATTATCTACAGGAAAGGCTTGTAGAGAGAACAAATGTATTTGCTTTAAGCACCCTGGAAATGATGGAGATTCCATAATGCAATTTATTTGTAGAGGCTTAAAGTATCAAAGAGAGGGAAATTTTTCAGCAGCCTTAGCTTCTATTTGCCTTGGCTAGTTGGCCTTATTCCACTCCACCCGCCAGGGGTTTTAAAGCAATTCTTGCTTCCTGGTTCCAATCTATGTCTCTTCAAGGATTACATCTCCCTTTGAAATCATCAAGGTTTTCTACTTTGAAAATAAGCTTCCTAGAAGAGGCAAATCTCCCTCTGATTAAAATTTCATGCTGTCTTTCAGTTCTCAGACCCTACTGGGATTTAAGGGTGATTTTCGGCAGATGATGACCTGGTGGATTCAACATTGCACATTTATTTTCTGCTAAATTACCCTTAGGAACAACTGTCTGCTTTTCTTCCTCCCCTTTCCAGAATAAATTTATTCTACAAATTTACCATGCAGGCAAAGATGAAGAAAACAAAAATCAAAGCATCTTTATATTTTGCCAGAATTCTCATTTGGGCCCAGCATACATATTAATGTTATAAAATCTCCCATTTGGTTGGAGAACAATGCAGATTTTTTTATTGAACTTGAATTTTTATAGCAGGTATGGGTGACATATGGCCAATTTTAAGGGAAAATGTCTCACAGCAACTGGCAACAGTCAGCGATCTCATGGGTTGGATTCAGCTCTATTTACGAATTTCACAGCTTCAGCAACTGTTTGGTCCATCTTTCTGCAAACATTTCCCACACATGGTATGTTTTGGCCACCCAAACAATGGCATCCTAAAGTTTATAAGCTACCAGAGAAACCTTGATACATTGGGTCATCCTTTTAGAGAAAGACAGTGACCAGAATGAACTTTCTTGAATTGTATTGCTATTGGTTTGGTTGGAAATTAACCTTGATTCAAAAATGGTTGTAGTAAAATGCATCAGAAGTGGAAGTAACTCCTGATCTCCTGCTGGTTTCCTGTTGACTTTGATTGTGAGAAGCTGCTAAGGAGCATCAAAAATCACCATCACTTGACTGCACGGATGCTGCAATGGCTAGAACTTTGCAAATAAAACTGGTGTTAACATTGTGGAAATTTCAGTTTCACAGAATAATGAATCCTGGATTTTTTTGCACATTCTTTAAGTTAGTGGATTTGAGCTACCTTGACTGGCTCAAAAATTGTTGTGGTATAATGCACCGTTTGAGCTAACTAGAGCGGACAAACAGACAGAAGAGGTTTAGTACTATATAGATAAACATGCTTCCTTCCCCTGTCCTGACCACTTTCTACAGGGGGACGATCGAGAGCATCCTGTCATACAGCATCACAGTCTGGTTTGGAAGCATCACTGCTTCAGACAGGAAGGCGGTGCAGAGAGTGGAGAGAATGGCCGAAAAGATCATTGGCTGTTCCCTCCCTCCCATCCAGGACATAGCACAGAAGCGTTGCTTGAGCAGGGTCCGTAAGATTGTCTGGGACACTACACATCCTCTTCATGACCTGTTTTCCTTGTTACCTTCTGGGAGGAGGCTTCGTGGTATCCGTAGCAGAACATCCAGACTCAGCCATAGTTTCATTCCATACAGCATTAACCTTGCGAGCTCTCAAGCTTCCTCCTTCTGTTATATATTCAAGATGGGCAGTGTTCTGTTTCAGCCGAAGAGACATCGAGGCGAGGCAGGAGTAACAAACACAAGTCTTTATTGAGATCACGAACAGAACAGAAGACAAAATGGCGCCATGGCCTTTTATAGCCCCTTGCAAGGGACAGCATCAACCAATCAATGCAAGGCTAGTCTCCTGCCTTGCGCATGTGCGCAAGGCTGGAGACAGCCTGTCTGGTCCCGGCTGCCTTCTGCAGCCTCCTGAGCCTGCTGAGTCATTCAGCAGTCCCAGGACATAACAGGCAGTATTTAATATTTATTTGCTATGTATATGTAGGGGTGTGGGTCTATACATATGTTGTACATAGTATGTTTTAGGTCTGTGTCATGTATGTGTTTCACTTTGAGAGCGGGCAACTAAATTTCATTTTTGATGTGTGCCGTTGTGCCCACAGTAAAAAAATGACAATAAAGGTTATCTTATCTTATCTTAAAAAAATGTATGAGTTATTTCATGTATTTCGGCTGTGAGCTACTACTTATGTTTTTTTCCTTCTGCTCAGTCGTGTCTGATTCTTGGAAACCATCAAGGTTGAAGAACACTGCACCACCCTATAGTTTTATTCACATTTATCTGATCACCCCAATCTGAGATAATCAATGCACCATGAGAGAAACTTACTAGGCAGGGATATTTACAAATGTCAAATGAAATTCAGTGGATATACTCTAGCAGATGTGCTTAAGGTTATAGCTTTAATTCTGTTTTATTAAACAGATTTTTTTTTAGTTTAAAACACATGTTCTTCCTGACAAGAACAGAAAACAAGATATAATTAAAGAAGCATTTTCTCTGTACTTGTACATTTTGTTTCATTCTTTTCCTCTTCTTAATCCTTTACTGACCTCATGGAACATTTGGGTGCTTCCCTGTGTATCCACCTGTTTCAGTTATTCTTAGAAATAAACACATAAATTCTGCTACTGCATGTGGGCATTCAAGCATTGATACATCTTCCATTACAGACTTTAGCAGAAAAGATGCTTGGATGCAGCTGACTATGTTAAGAAGACAGAAACTCAGCTACTGTAAACTAAAAAGAGATGAATCCATAGGGGGCAAAACCCAATAACACAAAAGCTAGAATTAGTTCTAATTTACATTTATATACTATCTTAGTCTGTTACTTTTGTAATTCATGCAGAATCACATGTGTGATTTGTTCATCCATCCATCCATCCATCCATCCAAGCATCCATCCATCCAAGCATCCATCCATCCATCCATCCATCCATCCATCCATCCATCCATCCATCCATCCATCCATCCATCCATCCATCCATCCATCCATCCATCCATCCCCATCCATCATCCATCCACCACCTCAGCCGAATCTCTCCATCCATCCATCCATCCATTCCAGCACTCCATCCATCCATCCATCCATCCATCAATCCACAATCATCCAATCCATCCATCCATCATTCCATCCATCATCATACATCACCCATCCATCCACCCACCCACCCCACCCACCCACCCACTTCGTTACCATCCATTCATTTATGTGGCTGTTCATCTCTGAGTGATAGGTAACAAACCATAAAACAAGCTGGACATGTAAACATATTATTAAAATATTTTTAAAAATCACAAAGACTAAGATAGGACTGCAGAGTTCACAGCAAATAGACCCACCTTCAGTAACATTAGCAAAGCACTTAAGACTTATACACTTCATAGTGTTTTACAGCTCTCTCTAAGGAGTTATAGTCAGCATGGTGATCCCAACACATCCGGGTCCTCATTTACCAATCTTGGAAGGATAGAGCTGATCAACTTGAGATGGTGAGGATTGACTCCTAGGCAATGAGCTGATTAGCCTGCAATATGCAGTTCTAACCACTGAGCTACCTCGTTCCTTGCCTTGGGCCCCAAGTCTGATGTATAACAGGTTTGAGGATTCGAAATCAACACAGATTGAGCAGCCTCACTTCTGGGTGGGGGGGCACCACTAGGCCAACCATCCCAACCCAAGGACAAGCCCAAGGGCCCAAGCCACCCCGCAACCTACCTAGTACCACCCCCCCCCCACACCCCCAACCCCGCACCCCCCCACCCCACAATCCCACCCCCACAGCCCACACACCCCCCACCAATCCACCCACACCCACACGCCCACACCACCCCCCCCCATCCCCCCAACAATCCTCAACACAAGGCCCCCCCCTTCCCAACTCCCCCCATACCACACCCCCCACAAGGGCCCCCCACCGCCACCAACACACACCACCCACATACACCAAACCCAAAACACAAACACACCCCAAGGGGGCCCCCAGCCACCCACACCACCACACCACCCCCACCACAAGCCATCCACAACACCCCCCTCCCCCACATCCCAAGCAGCCAAGGCTTGGTGGGAATCCCCCAAAAGCTCATCCCCACCCACCCCCACCCCAGCCCCAAAACCCAACCGCACCCCCAAACCAAACCACCCCCACCAACTCAAGCAAGCCACTACCCCCCACCACACCACCACACCCGCCCACCCACGCCACACCAACCCCAACCCCCCCACACCCCCACCCCACCCCCCCCAACCCCACCACCAAGCAAGCCAGTCCACCCCAACCCCCCCCCCAACAAAGGGGGTCCACTTATCCTACACACCCCCCACACACACCACCCCCGCACACCCCCAACCCACAAGGACCCCCGCACCCCACCCCCCCCACCCCCCCCACCACAAAACCCCACACCCCAAAACCCCACCACGCAGCACCCCCCTACACCCCCCCCCCTCCCCCCAGACCACACCCACAACAAGCCCAACAACCCACCACCATATCCCCAACCAACCATCATCCAACCCCAACCACCCAACCACCCACCCATACTACCCCCCCCAACCACACACAACACCACCCCGCCACCACCCCACCCCATCCCCCCCAAACCCCCTCACCATACACCACCCCCCACCCCCCCCCAAACCACAACAAGCACCCCCCCACACCACCTACCCCACCCACGCACCAACCCACACTACCCCCCCCAACAACCCACCCACCAACCACCCAACAAACACCCCCCCACCCCCCCAAAAAAGGGGGACACACCCAACCACACTACGCAACCCAGCCCCCCACACACCCACCCCCCACCCCAACCCCCCCCCCTCCCCCTACAACCCCACCCACACCGCACACCACACCGCCACCCACCCCCCACACCCCACCCCCCCCCAACCCGCAACCCTACCCCCCCCCAAACTCACCCCCCCACAACACCCCCCCACACCCCCTCAACCCCCCCCCCCCCTCCCCACAAGGCCCCAACACCATCACACAACACCCCACCCACCCACCAAGCCAAACCCACACGCACACAAAACCAACCCCACACCATAGCCACCCCCCATCCCCCACACGCCCCAACCCCCCCACCCCAACCCCAACCCCCCCATGACAAACCCACCACCCACCCCAAGGGGGATGATCCATAAGCATTCCTTCCTGGGATCTAACAAAGTGTAGCTCCCTATCAGATAGGACTGTAGAGCCTCTTAAGCTGTCTGAAAAGACAGGCAGATATAATCAAAAGGTGGTACTTCTTAAATAAACTGGACTAGGAAGAACCTCAGGAGCAGAGGTTATATTGTGTGATAATCAGGAGGTCCCAACTTTGGGGCACCAGGGACTGGTTCCGTGGAGAGAGATTTTTTTGTGGATCAGGAGGATGGCATGGTTTTGTGTGCTGCCGTGCATCCCATGGATGGGGCTTGGCTTGTTTGTGCGGACTGGTTGCTTGCATGCCGTGGCCTAGGTCCCGGTCCATGGATGGGGTTGAGAGACCGATGTTCTAGAGGCATGCATAACTGCCACACCATAGCATTCCAACTAGTAAAGCTTCTAGATACTCTTCAAGGTCAGCCCTATGTAAGCAAGTTACAGTAGTTCAATCAGGAAAACTGACTGGGCATGGTAACCATGAGCAGAGTGACTCTGGATCTAGGAAATAGGTACAACTGGCCGACGATACAAGCTGTGGCAAAGCCCTCTAGCCGTGACTGCCACCTGCTTTGGAACAGGTGCCATGACTACAGAAGATGCCAGATTGAGTAATAGGTCTGTTGGGATAGTGCAACCCTCATCCAACACCAAAGATGCATAGTTCTAGAACAGAGGTTCACAAACCAAAGTCCACTCAGTCTCGCCCTGGGTTCAGTTGAAAACCTGCGTGTTCGATGCAGGACACTCACAACCTTATGGCCTTGGGCTTAAAGATGTCCATAGCATATTTAATTTGCCAGGTTAGAGATGTTTATTGGGAACAGTGGCCTCATTGTAAAATGTTGAATAGGAGAAAGCACGAACCCCTGTGGCACCCCCAGAGTAGCGGTTGAGGGGGATCTTTCCCACCAATAAACACGACTGAACAACCGGGAGAAAGGAAGGAGACAGCACAAAATAATGCTGCTCACATCGAATAGCTGAGATGATCCAGAGGATACCCTGGTTGATGGTGTGAAAGCCACAAGGATCAAGTAAGCAACCATCTTGCTGCAACCATCATAATTACATGAGGTGGGCCAAGTGCCAAGTTCTGAGCATGTGGACCTTGGAGAATGCTGCAATGGTCATAAGTATGATGACTGGTTATAAATCCCTTTTTTTCAGTTACTCTTGCCAAACCTCTTACTGGTTATAAGTCAAGATTTACTTGTAAAGACACAGTTGGTATTTTCAGGTCTTTTCACCTTTCCCTCCTTTTCCATTTTCAGTCCATCTATTCTGTTTGGTGGGTTGCGGGCATCATTGTGCTAAAATGATGTCCTTGATGCATATTCTCCAAATCGGTGTCGTTTAATCGTAATTTCACAAGATATACAGGGTTTTTTTTCATATCTATATATTTCACCTAAAAATGAATTTTGGGATATTACATTGTTCGTTATCTGCAATTTGCCCCCCCCCCGCAAACTTTTCTTAATGTCTTTTAAAAAAATTGTTTGAAAAATCAGAGTACTTGAGCATTTGCGGGAATAAATGAATTTCAGGGGAAGAGGATAAAAAAATGAAGTTAGAAACTACATATTTTTATACTGAGTTCTACCCAGCCCATACTGAATACTGCTTAGTGGACTGGCCTGTGGATGATACGTCCATTCAACCTCTTTAACATTAGGAGGATCCTGAGAAACTGAAAATAGTCTCCTGGTGAACTTAATCTTAAGGGATATAAAACTTGAGGACAGTAAAATCCCAAAAAATTCTAGAGACCCTGGAAAACATGGCACTTGGAGAAATACAGACATCAGTAGGCAATAGAGATAACCACACATTTGAAGAGAACACTATATCAGAGCTCTTCAAACTTGGCCCTTTTATGACTTGTGGACTTCAACTCCCAGAATTCCTCAGTCAGGCTTGCTGGCTGAGGAAGGAATCTGGGAGTTTGATCCAAAAATCATAAAAGGAGCAGGTTGAAGGACCCACTGCATCTAGACAAACACAAGCAGTGACAACACCCCAATCAAGAACTACTAAATCAGACAAGCAAACAGTAAAAACAGGAAACTCAGGAACCACCAGGAAGAACACTCCATCAACACTGACCACTTGTAATATTAAAAAAAGCCACACCCCCACTCCCTTCTAAAACACTGATGATTATCTAGTTGCGTAATAAAAAGCCGGCAAAAACGATCAAGTAGAGAGCATCCAGGCCCCATCATTTCAGCCCTGAGCCTAAAAATTCTATGCTATTGATTATGCTCAGTACTCACAGCTTAGCCCAAGCCATTAGATTTTTAACAGAGCTAATTATTGCACAATGATGAAATTACTTCACAATGACAGAATTAGTAATTCTTGCAATGACTTAGTAAAAGACCTCAGACAGGAATAATAGTATGTTCATTCTATCTATTCATTAAATGTGATTACTGGCTGGTCTTTAAGAGAGATTTGAAGCTACTTAATCTACAATAGTGTAGCTCAGATGTGTTCCAGTTATTAGGTCAATCCAGCAACCGAGCAGTGCAACCTTTCCATAGTGGGCATATATGGGAAAGAAGCAAACAAATGTATGCTATTAGTGTTTTTTTCCCCTAGAGAACATAATGGCTTTGAACAAAAAAACTACCGTAGATGAGTTTTGCAGGTTTGACACAGGGGAAACCCCAAACAGTTCAATTTCGTTTTACTCGATTGCAAAACAAGAATTGGATTACTGGAAAATAAGAAGGGCGAATGAAATGTCTTGAAAAATACAATCCAATTATTACCATACAACAAATCAAGCCAATGCAGCATTATCATTATTGTAACTACCTTAGCTCCTGTATAGCAAAATTCCAAAGTGTTTCACAACAAAAGCCCATTGAGTTTGTGCTAACTGAGTCCTGGTTGCAATAGTAGAAGGCATGGGATCCGGGATGGAAACTTCAAAATAATTCGAGGGCCATTCAATTGTTTTAATCTATAAATGCACCAAACAACAAATTATTCGTTATATAAAGGTAAAATTGCTCTTGATCTTTTAATCAGTACATTAGTACTCATGTGTAGCCCTATTTGTTTTCTGGTAAGGATGAAAGTGCCGGAATATTTTCAAGTTCTTGATTATGATATAGCCGTAATGGTATATAACTAATTCAATTTAGACCATAATGGAGCTTGGAATTTAGTTGTCAGTCATGCTGGGTCAATTAAGCAGATCACTGCATGATCATTTAACAACTTCAGTGATTTGGCTGAACACAACTGTGGTAATTAAAGGTTGCAAAAAAAAAAACCCAGCCGTGACTCATTAATAACTGCCTTGTTACCAGTGGAAATTCTGGGTCCAATTGGGTTATAAGTTGAGGTCTATTGTATCTTGCTTCCTTTAATTACATTCCTCGCAATGGGATCTGCATGTGAAGCTATTCTGGAACATTTGAATCAAGGTTATATTATAATGCTAACCTTCCAACTGAGATATTGATATATCAGAACATATATTATCTCCCTGTTGAACAACTTTGCACTAATTGCCAATTGCTTTTAAGATATATGGCTTTATCCTTTAACGTTCTACATTTATTGGGGCGAATATCCTGAAATCCATACCGATATTAACATTTTGAATGGGATGTCCTTGAAAAAATACCGGCCTATTCTTCCGAAGCTATTGGTGGGTCTGAAGGACACCAGCACTGAATTGTTCTAAAACCATGAACACAGGCATCCATTAGCACTTGAGTTTGATATGACATTCTCGCCATTTCCAAAAAAAGTCTTCAGCTAAGTTCAATAAGGAGTTTAAGAAGGCAGGGGAAAGTTACTATACCAATAGAAGGAGAAATTTGTTAGATCAGGATTGAAACTGTGGGGTCCTTGGTGCTCTGAGCTTGGTGTTTCATTGCAGATGTTTCATTACTCAACTAGGGTAACATCCATCAGTGCTAGAAGGAGTGGGTTGCTCAGTTGGTGAGAGCAAATAATTTAACAACCGGTTTCTTGCCCTAATGAGTTTAAGTATAAAAAAAACAATATACCGAAAGGTAAGTTTATTATTTCATGATTTAAGACTTAAATAAGACAATAACAGATGTACACAAACTAGATTATGGTTACCATGTTTCCCCAAATAAGATGGGTCTTATTTTTTTTTTGACCAAAGGACCCATTAGGATCTTATTTTCCAGAGGATGTCTTACACTACAGCAGGGGCGAGCACGCGCAGGGCAGGGCATGGCCTGCACATGCGGTGGCAGCCCAAGGCCAAATAGGGCCAGCAGAACGCTGGAGGGTCAGGGAGGGTGTCTGAAGCAAGTCCGGTGTCCGGCCTGCAGCCCATGCGGTTGCCCCTAGCCTGCAGAGCCAGAAGCCGCCGTGGTTTACATAAGGCCGATAGCAGTAGATGCGCTTGCCATTCTGGCAGTCCTGAGGCCAGCTGCTAGAGAGCGATGGGCCTATTTAGGCCTGGCGCCCTTAGGGGGTTTGCCCTTTCACTCCCTTCTGAGCCAGGACTGCTGGTGCTTTGGCCAACTGGCCCTCTTCACAAAACTCGCCCACACAGGCCACCGAAATGCCCAGGTGGAACGCTGAGCCGGAAAGCATCACATTTCGGCCACGCAGAGCTGGGAGAGCTTGCCTCACCACACACCCAGATGCCCACCCTTCCCAAAGCATTTCTTGTAACCTTCTTCCAGCTTCTCATGCACTCCGCCACTGCTGTGGATTGTTACACAAGGAAAAAGAAAGTTGTGGGACTAAAAAAAAAAAGTTTCGTCATCAATTCCAACTTTGCAGATCTTTTTTTTGCAAGAAAGTGGATGATTGAACTTTGTTTTTGTCCCACAAATCTTTTGTTTGTGGACGTGCCCACGGTGGTGGAGGAGCACGTCAGAGCTTTGCCCCCACCACCACCAACGCCCAGATGCCCATGTGCCGGCATGCCACATTGCTTCACCCCGTGTTAGCCATGCTCTCCATAGTGCGCTGCAGCTGAAGCCAGGCTTATGGAGAGCAAGCTGATGCGGGGCAAATGGTAGCAGGTGAATACACAGGACTCCGTGTTTCAGGGTGCTTCAGTGCCTGACCAGCCGGGAGGCCCCTGATCTGTTCTGCAAAGCAGGACATCGAGAGCAGGCAGCGTTCACAACAAAGGATCTCTTATTAAGCACATTTCACAGAACAGAAGCAAGAACACAATGGCAAATGGACTTTTTATACTTCCGTGCAAGGGGATGCACACGCCAATCATTGCAGGCCATTTCTCCCACCTGCGGCATGTGCGCAAGGGGGGGGGGAGGGGGGGGGCCGGAGACAGCCTGTACTGGGGTCCCGGGACAGACCACGTGTCCTCTGCAACCTCTCCTGCAGCCTTTCTGAGCCGTGCTGAAATTGGACGCAGGCAAGGCCCGGACATAAACACCCCTCCCCCTTGGATTAAACAATAAGTAAGCAAATTGTTTAACAACTTCATATAACAAAAAACAGGGCAGGCCGGTTAGACGTTATTACCGTTCCCACCTTACTCCTTGAAACCTATTAACTCTTCAGGTCCCAATGAATCCTCGGACTTCATCTTGACAATATTCGCACCGCAAAACCTAAATTTTTTTTTTACCCCACACCTGGCGAGACTAATCCCCTCTGTATAGTGAACAGATCTTACATATTCACCCTAAATGCTTAGGGAGGACCTCTGACCCGCTCTGATCTTCGTGGTGCCAGATTAGGTGCAGGTGCGATTGTAGGTGGGGGATTAGAATAGTGCCTGGAGTGCTGGCCCCGGTTTGCGCAAAAACAAACCAGGACTTTGTCGCCAGAAAGAACAGGCTCCCCCTGACTGCTGACTGCTGTCACAGACCACAAACCAGAGCTTCCTGGTGGGGTTGAGTGTCCCCGAGGTCCCTTGGTGGGGTGGGTTTCCCCAGAATCCCATGGGACTCTATTGAGAGCACTGTCCCTTGGGCCAAGACCAGCAGCAGGAGTACCCCGCGTAAACTGATTTACGGCCTAGTAGCCCCTAGCTAGGGACCTCTGCCAGAGGCAGGAGCCACCTCCATGGCCAGACCCCCGGAGTCTATGCCAGATTCAGGAGCGCCCTCCATGGCAAGATCCCCACGTGGGATATGTGTCGGAAGATGTGGACTAAAGCACCATGTGGAGAGACTGTGTGTCCCACAATCGTAATTGGGGTCCCCCTACCCCCCGAGAGAGAGCAGGATGCGGAAGTGGCAGGAAGCTGTCCAGTTAGTGAGAGCTGCGACCCCAGAGGAGTTCAGCTGCTCTTCCTGTAGCTGATGCAAGTGTGCAAGGAGAAAATCGCTAACCTGTGGCTAACCTGTAGAGCCAGCAGGTCCTTGAGTGATTATCTTTATGCTCCTTGGTGATACGACATGGTCGTCTGGGTCTCTGCTAACCTCCTGCAGCCTTTCTGAGCCTTGTGAATGACTCAGCAAGGCCCTAGGACATAACAGCCCCATTCTCACTCAGCCGCTGTTCTTTCTTCTCCCAAGGTGGCTGGCCAGGTACCGAAGTGCTGCTGAAAAAACAGGGGAGTGTGTTTGCCAATCGCCTCGCTACACCACTAACCATCAAGCCGAGCTCGCCACACACCGGATCAGCTACAGAACACATTGGAGAGCATGGCGGAGCAGGCAAGGGCAAGGTGCGACACAGACTCCGTGCTGGTTTTAGCAGCCACTTCGGTGCATGGCGGCCGCTCGGGTAAGTTGCAGCACGCCGGAAGGGCATGGGCGGATGCAGGCAAGTGCGAGGGCAGGTGCGCACATGGAACTCGCATTTTTCAATGTATTTTCAACAAACCGCGTTCGTGGAACTCAAAGAGGAAAGTAGGTAATTGTGGTTGCTCAATTAGTACAACCAGCTGAATCCAACACGGGTTTCGCTCTGTGTTTAATATAAGGTGGCGTGCCTTTCGTGTTGGGGGAGCGTTGTTTTCTTCTTGGATTACACAGGAATAATACCAGATGAACGTCAAGCAGTAAACAATACCCAATCAACCAAGTGCCAATCAGGACTAAAAAACCCCAAGCAGTAAAAAGGCCTGATAAAGGAATATCATGACCTCTTCCACATCCCTGACACGTGTATATAAACAGAAGAGCAATCCACTCCTTTAGCAGTGATTGATGTTACCTAGTGGGTTTAATGAAACAATGCTGCAAGAACTCACAAACATTATATCTTTGGAGCTGAACCATAACAAATCAGGCAAATTAAAACAAAATGTTGAGTATGGATAGCCCCAAGAAGGGTTTGCATGCTATTAAGAATACTATTTTGGTTTTTGGTCTTTAACTTCATGGATTCGATTTGGTATTCTACTTCTATTAGATGCTATCTACTTGATGTCCTTTATGAAGAAAAAGCAAACAAGTAAACAATCAATAAATGAATGCAACATGTTGAAGGATTTTTAGAGAAATAATGACTTTAGTTAAATATTGTTTTAAAAAAAGAATGACAACTTGTTTAAGAAGTGTAGATGAAACCACTGTTATTTGTTAGCTAATGCTACAGCTGTTTAAGGTTTAATCAATATACATTGAAACTATCACAATTAGGAACTTTCTCCAATAAAAACTTTCCTTGTGACGTTTTTACAAAATAAGCAGCCAACTTTTCGATCTTTTCTCGTGTTCTATTCTTCTCTGAAGTACAAGAATGCTAAATTTTTAAAATGCGGTCAATGAAAAGGCAATCTCTAAGTGCTGTGCTTAGTATTTCCACACGGGTTGGTTTCAAATATTCCAAAAGAAATAGTGTATAATTTGCTTCAGATTCAAAAATGGGAGTGCAAGCATTTAATATGTCATCTGTTCTGACTTCTGTCTGTATAAAAACATACGAATTAATTGTAGCCTTTTTTTAAACTACATAAAAGCTAAAGGAAAAATAATAGAATTTCAGATCTGAAGCATCCAATATCAATTCTATTCTAAAGACAAGTCAATTGCGCCCAGGTCAGTTACTTAATATTCTCTAAACTCAGTGAGACCTGAATAATGAATAATTAGATGAAATAAGAAGGAGGCAACAGAATATTACCATGAAAGGCAGTATCTTCTGACAGATGTTATAGTCAACTCTGTCATTATTTTATTCTTGTAAACCCTGAGCTGCTACAATCTTATTTGAATTTTAGTATTGAGATTTAATAAGCTGTTCCAGAACGCATCTTTGAAACCAGAATGCTAAATTAGGATCCAAAAATTTATACTGGTAACAGAGGGATTTGAAAGACTAGAGTACATATTTGGGCTAAACCTGTAATTTTTTTTATTTTTACATACATTAGATGTTAGGTCAATTCGATTATTGTAGACCTCCTCATCTGAATAATAGTTTAAATATATATTGTTCATGTTAAAGAAGGATGAGGAAAGTTTATAAATATTTCGAACCCTATATGTAAGGGGAGGAGATTTATCAGCGTTTTATTTTTATTTTTATTTTCAGCATCCAGTAGGGGAATTTCATAATGTTAATGGTTGGATGTTGTGGTCATTTCCCCGCCCCCTTTTTTCCCTATGTACACATTTTTTTCGTTTTGTTTCTTGTTAATACTGTGATGTATTTTTTTTTCTGTTTTGTTTGCAAATTTTATATTTTGTATTTCTATTCCTATTGATAAAACATAAAACAAATATTTATACGGAAAAAAAAAGACATGCTCTGAAATCCAACTTGCTAGTTAATTTTATTAATGTTACACGTAGAGAATATTTGTAGCTCAGGGTTGATTTGAATGTGATATTACCTAGTTGGGTAATGAAATGGTCTGCAGAAAACAAACAAGCTCAGAAAGCCGAAGCGACTACCAGTACATTAGTGTACCAGAATAAGAGCAAAACAGATGCTTGTTTTGTAAAAAAAAAAAAAAAAAAAAAGGTGACGGAACTCACACATGTACTACAACCCACTTGACTGACAAAAGGTCCCATCAAAAGTGCGGAACTCCGTTCTGAGGTTCTATGAGCAAAAAAAGAGCCCTGGCAAAAACTAAAAAAGTGTGTCTGTTAAAAAGCTAGTTTTATACAAATGCTAGGCTTTTTCAATAACTAGCTGTTTAGTCTGCAGCGATGATAATAACAATAAAAAAACAACAAACAACAACAACAACAACCAACAACACAATACTAATAAAGTTGGAAGGACCTTTGGAGGTCATCTAGTCCAACCCCCTGCTCAGGCAGGAAACCCTACACCATTTCGGACAAATGGCTGTCCAGTCTCTTCTTAAAAACTTCCAGTGTTGGAGCATTCACCGCTTCTGGAGGCAGGTTGTTCCACTGGTTAATTGTTCTAACTTTCAGGAAGTTTCTCCTTAGTTCTAGGTTGCTTCTCTCCTTGATTAGTTTCCGTCCGTTGCTTCTTGTCCTGCCCTCAGGCGCTTTGGAGAATAGCTTGACTCCCTCTTCTATGTGGCAGCCCCTGAGATATTGGAAGACTGCTATCATGTCCCCCCTCGTCCTTCTCTTCATTAAACTAAACACACTCAATTCCAGCAACCGTTCCTTGTAAGTTTTAGCCTCCAGTCCCCTGATCATCTTTGTTGCTCTTGTGTGGACATTAGTCCACACAAGAAGCACCACCAGGAGTACTAACACTGTTATAAATCAAACCTTGTAAGTCTGAAAATATTTCAGAAAATAAGAAGGGTCCCTTTTGAAATGCTTCCCATACCCTCCTTCCTTCTGTGAGCTATTTGTCACGTGATGCTGGTTCAGTCTGCATCTCTTCTTCCTGTCTCCCAAGGACGTTCCATCACATTAGCCTATCTGTGCTGGGTATTATACCTCCCCAATCCGTTGTACAGAGGTTCTTTTCAACTTACAACAGCTTGCTTAGCAACCATTTTGAAGTTACAACTAAACTGGGAAAGAGGACATATGACCTGGACTCAAAGAGCTAACAAACTTCAAGTGCTCAGCAACATAGCTTGTTTACGACTGTTTGTAGCGTCCCGTGATCATGTGACTGTGTTTTACAACAATTTTGCCCAAAATTGGCACTTCTATCCAGTTTTCGCAAAATATGCCCACAGTAAATATTGATTCAGTTAATGACCATGGATTCACTTAACAACCATGGTGACTTGTTTAATGACTATCACAAAAAGTATCATAAAGTGGTTCATTTGTATGACCAAACTGTTTTATGACTGTCATGACATACAAGCATAATTATCTCAAAGATGCTTTTTCGGGAGGCAACTGGACTTTTTTCTTTCTTTTTTTAAAATATATTTTATTGATTTTTTAACATAATCACTAGATTTTCTTGTTTTTCTTTGAAGACGTTTCACTTCTCATCTAAGAAGCTTCTTCAGCTCTGCTGGATGGTAGGGAATAGAAGGATTTATATTCCTTGCAGACAGCTGGTCATTTGCATTGTTTTTGAATGATGCAAATGACCAGCTGTCTGCAAGGAGTATAAATCCTTCCATTCCCCACCATCCAGTTTTTAACTATCCTTCAACTGGAAGACAAACTTTGCACCACGTAGAAGATCAGACAGGTTCCTGATAAACCTAGCAGACAACTTTGTCTCCCAAAAAGTAGAAAGGGAACTAGGGGATCAGCCATATTGGACTTAATTCTCACTAACAGAGTTGAAATGATAAAAGGTCATGAAGTTACAGGAACCTTTAGGGGAAGTGATCCTGCAATATTGGAATTCAACATTATGCTAGCACAAGCAATAGAACAAAGTCAAACTAGAGTCTTGGACTTTAAGAGAGCTAATTTCAATAAACAGATCATGCCAGACAAATTTTATTGCATTCTTTGACAAAATTAGTGGACCAAAGGAATGCTGTGGATATAATTTACTTGGACTTCAGTAAGGCATTTGATAAAGTAGACCACAACCTACTACTTGATAAGATAGAAAAATGTGGGTTAGACAGCATCACCACCAGATGGATTTGTAACTGGCTGACCAACTGCACTCAACGTATAGTCCTCAATGGAACAGCATCTACATGGAGATGTATTCAGTGGGGTACCCCAAGGCTGTTTTAGGCCCAATACTCTTCAAAATCTTCATCTACTCATCAAATCTGCAGATGACACCAAACTGGCAGAAAGAGCCAACACTCCAGAAGATAGGCTTAAGATACAGAAGGATCTCAACAGATTTGAACATTGGGCGTTATCTAACAAAATGAAATTCAATGGTGAAAAAAGTAAGGTTCTACATTTAGGCAAGAAAAAACAAATGCACAGGTACAGTACAGGTGGTACCTTGCTCAATAATAGTAATTGTGAGAGGGATCTCGGAGTCCTAAGTGGACAATCACTTAAATATGAGCCACCAGTGTGTTGCAGCTGCCAAAAAAGCCCAACATACTCCTAGATTGCATTAACAGAGGGATCACATGAAGTGTTAATCACATGAAGTGTTAATACCACTTTACAGTGCTTTGGTAAGGCCACACTTGGAATACTGCATCCAGTTTTGATCACCATGATGTAAAAAAGATGTTGAGACTCTAGAAAGAGTACAGAGAAGAGCAACAAAGATGATTAGGAGACTGGAGGCTAAAGCATATAAGGAACGGTTGCTGGAATTGGGTATGTCTAGTTTAATGAAAAAAAGGACTAAGTGTGACATGATAACTCAGAGGTTGCCACAAAGAAGAGGGAGTCAAGCTATTCTTCAAAGCACCTGAGAGCAGGACAAGAAACAATGGATGGAAACTAATCAAGGGGAGAAACTAATCAAGGAGAGAAGTAACCTCGAGCTAAGGAGAAATTTCCTGACAGAACAATTAATCAATGGATGCTCCAACACTAGAAGTTTTAAAGAAGAGATTGGACAACCATTTATCTGAAATGGTACAAGCTTTGCTGCTTGAGCAGGGGGTTGGACTAGAACAGGGCTTTTCAACCTTTTCACCAATTGTACCACTTTTAGGATATGGCAATATTCGAGTACCACCTAGCAAGGTGTCAAAAACTTGATGACGAAAAAAAAAACCCTGTTCAAAGTTGCAATTGCACTGAAATGACTTATGACCATTTTCACACTTATGACCATTGCAGCATGCCCAGGGTCATGTGATTTATATTTGGATACTTGGCAACTGATTCATATTTATGATGGTCACAGTGTCCCAGGGTCATGTGATCCCCTTTGCAACCTTTTGACAAGTAAAGTCAATGGCAGGGCTGCTGGTGACCAAGTGCTAAGGCAGGACTTCCCTCCCTCCCTCCTTCCCTGCCTCCCTCTTTCTCATGCCCACCTCCTTCTGAAGGAAGAATTTGAACCCCCCCCCATATTTTTTCTCTTCCATATATTCATCAAACAAGGAAAAGCCTCCAGAAACAGAAAAGACAAACTGCTGAGTGAACTAGCTTAAAAAGGCACATTTCCCTTTAAGAATTAGCTACTGGCTAGAAAGGAAAGTAAGGAAGAAAAAAAATGTAGTAAGTATTGGCTGCCGGCTAAGACAGCCTCCCCAAATGGCTCCATTCATAAGTATAGAAATCTACAGGCAAAATCCATTCAAGAGAAAAATACTTCAAAATCCCTTGCAGCAAAACTTACAGCTAACAACAGCAGAGCAATAGAAGCTAACACGAGATATCAGCCATCAGCCAAATAGAAATTGCCAAACACTCCTTAAGAACACAAACCCACATTGCACAAATCCCAGAACTTAAAAGTCACAAAAGCACATAAGAATCCTTCCACTCTCCATCTCCTCCCTCTTTCTCATGGGGGAGGGTGAGCCAGAACTGAGCCTGGGCCCTTTGTCTCTCCCCAGCCACTGCAGCTCCAGAGGACTCTCTCACTGTAAGTCCTTGCCTGTGCTGGCTCTTTCCCTCCCCCATTACACTTGGTTAGGCAGGGCTGCATACCACCTGCCACTTGTTAATGTACCACAAGTGGTAGCATACCAAGGTCCCTTCCAACTATTCTATTCTATTCTATTCTATTCTATTCTATTCTATTCTATTCTATTCTATTCTATTCTATTCTATTCTATTCTATTCTATTCTATTCTATTCTATTCTATTCTAATATGCAGTCTTTAAGCTGGCTTTTCCCATTGGCTTTGCTTACTAGAACCCAACTGAGAAGGTCATAAATGGCTGTAGCCTCAGAATGCTGCAACCATTGTAAATACATGCTAGATACCAACCAAACTATGACCATGGGAATGCTGTGTTGGTTATTAGTGTAAGAACTGGTTGTAAGTCACAGTTTTTAGTGCCATTGTAACGTTGGACAGTCACTAAATGAATGGTTATAAGTCAAGGATTACCTGTATAGTTTTTATAGGTTGTTTTTATAGCAAGATAGCATTCAGAGATTGTTGATAACATTTTGGGGTCTGGGGGATTGCAAAGATGTCATTAATAAGCTTTTTGAGAAACTTCATACAAATAAAATGCTGAGATTGCATCGCTGATACCCATCAGCTGGGCAAATTTGTAAACAGGGAATGACTTCACTGCTGCCCATTTTTCACAGCCAGGAAGCCACACAGCCTTTGTTGTATAGGAAAGATTTATGCCTCTCTGCACTTTCCATCTACCTAAAGCAAATTAACATCAGGGTGCTGCAATAATGAAAATAGCAGGACGATGTTCATGAAGGAAAGAACGTTGTGAAATAGTCTAAGAAATGAATAGCCTCCAATTAATATGTGCATTGAGTAATAAATTCATTGTTCAATCTGCAGATGAGGAGCTCAAGAGACGTTTGATATGTCGCACACGTTAGACAGGATCTTGCCAGCTCACTCAATTGATGGAGGTTTATGGAGATCACGTCAAACCTCCTTCGGTTTTTGTTGTTTCTTCTTGTGGCATAGATTTCCTTCTCTTATCACAGCCTTAAGGATTCACCCTGCATATGCCCACCCAGGGAAAGGCAATAAATATCTCTATTTCTCAGCCTGAGAAAGAGCTGGAGAAAAAGGACGAAAAGAGCAAAAATCCCATTAAATGGTCTCCATGAGCATTATGAATGCATCACAGGCCATAATATCGCCCCCCTTTTGGCCCAATCCGTTGACACTTAATTTCTACTGAGGTATTTTATTTTAATAAAACATGGCCATAAGCAGAAAAAAATAGTGCCTGATAAGATCTTAGAATGATCCAAATTACTGACACATAATTGGGCTCACACTTGTCATTGCTGGTTGAAATGGTGGTTTGTGATAACCTATAGTTGGCTTGAACACACAATAAACCCAAATCAAGCAAGCTGTATTTATGTATGTATGCATGTATGCATGTAGGTATGTATGTATGCATTCATTCATTCATTCATTCATTCATTCATTCATTCATTCATTCATTCATTCATTCATTCATTCATTCATTCATTCATTCGATTTATATTCCACCTTATTATTTTACAAATAACTCAAAGTGGCAAACATACCTATTTCTCCTTCCTCCTCCTATTTTCCCCACAGCAACAACCCTGTGAGGTGGGTTGGGCTAAGAGAGAGTGACTGTCCCAAGGTCACCAGCTGGCTTTCATGCCTAAGGCAGGACTAGAACTCACACAATCCCCTGATGATTGGCCCAAAGCCACCCAACCGCTTTCATGTCTAAGGAGGGATTAGAACTCACTGTCTCCTGGGGTTTGGCCTAAAGTCACCCAGAGGCTTTCATGCCTAGGATGGGACTAGAACTCATCGTCTCCTGGTTTCTAGACCAGCACTTAACTAATAATAAAATTTTATTATTAATTAGTAACATAAATCATTCTCATCCCACTCCACTCCAGGCAATAGAACATCATGACAAAGAAGGGGGGGGAAATAATAGTTCAATGCAAATTGGTATCAACAACAAAGAATAACACGCAAGGAGAGCAAGGACAAAATCCCCTATAAAACCCAAAATAGGTTCCCACAACCCATCAAAAAGCTCATTGAAACAATCCAGCTATAACCTCTGTCCAGAATAGCAGCAAGCGGATGGCTGCCCATCCTTCAGGGGGAGGGAAATTCCCTAAGACGGGGGCTATTCCAGAGAAGACCTGCTGTATATTATGGTTTAGTACAGGGGTCTTCAAACCTGGCCCTTTTATGGCTTGTGGACTTCAACTCCTGGCTGAGGAATTCTGGGAGTTGAAGTCCACAAGCCATAAAAGGGCCAGGTTTGAAGACCCCTGGTTTAGTATAATATATAAACTCAACCTTTGAGTTTTAAAAGTAAAAAAAAGAAAAAGAGTATCTGTACTTCATTCACAAGCTGCATTTCCCATAATTAAGAGTTCTCTTATTATGTCTTGAGATGGGTTTTTAGTAGCACATTTGCTACAGCCTGCAAATGCTCCTGTTTGAAATTCTGGAGAATCACTACTCTGCTGTGTTGATTAAGCAAGATGGGACAATTATCTGACCCACGTTCTCATGAAGGCTTGCAATATTTCAGATTTAGTCATCATCCTGTTATATGGAGCTAACTAACACACTCAGCAATAACTTTGTGTAATGGGTACTTCCTGCTTTTTTATACCCACTACCAGGATGGCATAGAATAGAATAATAGAATAGAATAATAACTTTATTGTCACTTTGAATGTACATGATCAGCATACATTAAAGTGATATTTCGTTGCATACAGCTCTCAAAGGGTCACAACCTCCAATATTTATACGCAGATTCAGAGAACTGGTTAAAACAGGCAAAACAACACAGGTTCCAGGTTTGTTGTGTTTCTCTCTGTAAACTGAACACAAGGAGAAAATCAACAATCCATAAACCCAAAAATCTGTTTTAACCATTTTTCTAGTAGAGTCAGCAAGAAGCAATTAGAGTAGCAGTCAAGCCTTATCAAACCAGACAAGTACTTAAACCTTGCAGCTTCAAACCCCACTAATTGCTTTGTATTAATTCACTTTCCTTTTTTGATTAAACAAAGAGTAGCAAAACTTTGCTCATTTTATCCAGTGTTCTCCCTTTAGATTTGCCCTTGTTCTGAAAAGTATTGCAAGTCAGCAAATCTTAACACACTATGATAGAGGCTGAGCATATGTACAGCTAGTGCTTGAATTATCATCATAACTGGGGACAGAATTTCCATTGCTAACCAAGGCACTTAAGTCAATCATGCCTGATTTTACAACCTTTTTGCGATGGTTCTTAAGCGAATCACTTCAGTTGTTAAGTGAATCACATGGCTATTAAGTGAATCTGGCTTCCCCTATTTGCTTGTTGGAAGCCATCTGGGAAGGCTGTAAATGATGATCACATGACCCCAGGATGCTGCAAGATCATACATACATGTTGGTTGTCAAGCACTTAAATTTTGATCAGGTGAATGTGGGGATGCTGTGACAGTTGAAAGCGTGAGGACTAATTGTAAATCCTTTTTTTTTTTTTTTTAGTGCCAGTGTAATTTTGAACTGTCACTAAACTAATAGTTCTAAGTAGAGGACTACCTGTATGTTCCTAGCAAATATACATCCCTTTTCTAAATTACTCATTTAAGTTTAAGGACAAGTCACAAGGCGAAGGAAATGAATTGTCATTCATTATCTGCTCTCAGTCTTTATTGTTCCTCACTGTTGACTGCAAGGAACTAGAAGGACACCATGAGCTGATCAGAGTTGCTTCTTTATTGTTGCCTAACTATTTTACAAGAACCTCTCCAGACTGACTACATTCTCTTGAGAACAGCCAGATAAAGGCTCCAGGAATTTTTTCGGGTGGGTGGGTGGGAATTCTGGCTTCTGTCTCTTCCTTCTCTGCAAAGACTCCAAGTTTGCCAGTCTTTTCATTCTGCTCCCCAGTCTAGTTAGAGATTCCAACACACTCATCAACAGAAATCTTGTTAAACTAAAGCCAATTATTTGGGCTATAAAATATATACTCTGGGAATTTATATTGTGTTGTCTCTTGCTTTTCTGGAATGCCTCTCTCCCTCCGGGGAATCTGGACAAGATTTCAGTATGTAGAAATATATGTTTTGGTCAAGCCACATGGATCACCCACAATTCCATACTTAGACAGAAGGACTCAGAAGCTAAATGTGGTGATACTTTTGCCCCACTTCTTCTGGGGAATTTTTGCAGAACCCTCTTCATCCTTGTCCTCCCCATCAACACAGAGAAGGCAGAAGTGAAGGTCATTATCCAAAATTATAATGTTGGCTCACATTTCTGAAGAGACTTTATTTTGGATCATCAAAAAGCTCCAAGGTTGTGTGTCCTACTTTCAAAGGACAGCCCTTTGTTTGCAAGGTTTTTTAGTTTAACTCTGGATTGATAAAGGACCATCAGAAGAAAGAAGAGAGGAAATCTTCATATGACCCATCAACAACTGGCAAATGGACTATGGATTGTCATCAGTACTCAAGTAAACTAGTCACAGTGTTCCCCAGACTTTAGCAGTGAATTTCTATTTAAATTACAACAATGATTTCTACATTTGCATCCATGTGTAAAAATTAGCAGATGCATTCCCCCCCCCCTTCAAAACCATTCTCTTTTGTCCTTTTGGAGGATGCTGTGTTTTCTCCTATCCATTTTCCTCCTGCTGTATGTATCTATTTGTTGTTTTCCTCTTGAGAACTGGCTCACATAATATGGTTGATTGAAATGAAAGTGTGTTAAAATGCAGCTATGATGTCTTATACCTGACTGGGAATTCTGTCAACCTTTCAAGTTTAGAGATGCAAGAACAGCCTTTCGTCTCATTTGCTGAATGCATGGACATAGGATGAGTTAAATGCAGCTTCCCTTACATTTAGTATGGAGGGATAAAAAGGTGTCTGCTCAATGAATAGGAGTTCTTGAATATGTGTTTGGATATAATTACTTCTGTTCTGGGGTCATATAACATGCTTCATTGTATCCATAAATAAGACAAGACAAGACAAGACAGAGTAAGATAGAATAAAATAGGATAAGATAGGATAAGATAGGATAAGATAAGATAACCTTTATTGTCATTTTTTTACTGTGGACACAACGGCACACATCAAAAATGAAATTTAGTTGCCTGCTCTCAAAGTGAAACACATACATGACACACACCTAAATATCCTATATACAACATATGTATAGACCAGTGGTGGCGAACCTATGGCACTAGTGCCAGAGGCGGCACTCGGAGCCCTCTCTGTGGGCACGCACGCTGTCGCCCCAGCCCTGCCTCCCCCCGTAGCCCCCTCCTCACCAGCAGCCCCCCCCGGAGGAGAATCACCCCCGGGTGCAGCCCGTGCGGAGCTGCACAGCCAAGCACATGGCAGCTGGGCAGCTGGGCAGCAGAAGGGCGGGTGAAGGGCGTGGCCACCATGGCGCTGCAGGGCCACCTGGGCGATCTGCGGCATGCCGTGGATGGCCCTGAGGGTGGGTGGGGTGAGGGCGGAGCAGGGTGGGAGCGGGCGGGCGGAGCGGGGACGGGCCAGTTTTTGGGCACTCGGTCTCTAAAAGGTTCGCCATCACTCGTATAGACCCACACCCTACATATACATAACAAATAAATATTAAACACTGTCCATCTTGAATATATAACGGAAGGAGGAAGCTTGTGAGGTCACAAGGTTAATGCTGTATGGAACAAAACTGTGGCTGAATCTGGATGTTCTGCTACGGATACCACGAAGCCCCCTCCTCCCAGAAGGTAACAAGGAAAACATGAAGAGGATGTGTCGTGTCCCAGACAATCTTGTGGACCCTGCTCAAGCAACGTTTCTGTGGTATGTCCTGGATGGGAGGGAGGGAACTGCCAATGATCTTTTTGGTCATCCTCACCACTCTCTGCACCGCCTTCCTGTCTGAAGCAGTGATGCTTCCAAATACAGGTAGAGCTCAACTTATGACCAGTTGTTTATCAATTGGTCAAAGTTATGACAGACTAAAGAAATGTATTTATGATCTAGATTCAAAGTGTCAACAGCAAGGCCCTCCTGTGGTCATGGGATGACTTGTTTAATGACTGGCACAACTTACAATCATAATTCTAGGCTCAGTTATGGTCATGGGTCAAAGACTACCTATACAACATGCTTCATTGGAGTTGTTAAAGACCTACTGGCTGCAAGTTTGTTTGGTTAATTTTGACCTTGATCCTGTTGACAGAAACCCGGTTTATCTAACCATGGCAGCAAAATAGCACTCGGAAAGTGATGCTAACACTGAAACATCAATAATCCAACGTAGCTCTTCTATATCAAAGCAAGGCAGGAGATAAATGGTTGCAGGAAAAAAACTCAGTGAAGTTTCACAATCTGGATTTTTTCAGAGCCTTTGATTAGAATAAGAGCCAGACCTCTACTCTGATCTATCTAGAGCAGTGATGGTGAACCTTTTAAAGGCCGAGTGCCCAAACCACAACCCAAAACCCACTTATTTAGCGCAAAGTGCCAGGGCATTGTGGTGCCCACTGGGTGGGCGTGGCTGGGGTGGGCATGGCCACCTTGATGCTGCTCATGGGGGGATGCCTGTGGGGGCTGGGCAGGGTTGGGGGAGATCCAGGGTGTCTCTGGCGGGTGGGGTGGTGGGCAGGAGGCCCAGCATAGATGGGGGGAGGCATGCAATCCTAGCTGGGACTGGGGGGCCATGGCTCCGATGGGGATCCGGCTTTCCCTGCTCGGGGTGGCCTTTGGCTTGCTGGGTGTGGGCGTGCTCTACCACCTCTACTCGAGGTCGCTAGCTGGCCGCTTCGCCTTTGTGCTGGGTGTGGCTGCTGCCCCGGGTGGCAGCGGCAGCCTAATGGACCTGCGCAAGCTGCTGGCAGCGGCGGCACGAGTGCTCACAGAGAGGGCTCCGAGTGCCGCCTCTGGCACGCGTGCCTTAGGCTCACCACCACTGATCTAGAGACTGAAGGAATCACTGAAAAAATCACTGAAGGAATTTGAGGAAATATCTTCCCCAGAATCTCTATTACCTACTGCCTTTCAAATATCACATACTATGCCAAGTGTGCTACTACCATGAAAAAGAATGTACTTGTTTGTGACTTTGTAACCAAACCGATGCATATTTGTGGCTTACTGAGATATATGAACTCAGCTTCATTTGGAATCAAATTTGGCTTTGCCTTTTTCTGTGGAGTCCTTGGTGAACTTGATTGTTTCTTGGTAGACATTCTGTTTCTAGATAACACCATCAGTGGTTGAAGGGAGTGGGTTTGTTTTCTGTTTATACGTTGGGTTTTTTCCCCTCTCAGTTTTGGTGAGATGTTGTTTTCTTCTTGATAGTTCTCTGATTAGCATATTGTTTACTGCTTGTTTGTCTGGCATTAATCCCTGGGTGTTGATTGTTGGCAAGGAAGTGTTCTGGTCTTTATTTCCTTTTTAACCTGTTTTATCCTCTCTTGTCAATAGTGTGTAAATATTTTTTATTTCTATGTGCCTGTTGGTGGCTGATTTGACTGAGTGCCAAGCTTCCAGGAATTCCTTAGTATTGTGGATTTAGTTTGTTCTAGGATGCTTACAGTTTCCCAGCTGAAACTATGGTTATGTCTGTCCATGTGCTGTAAAATTAAGAACTTTTCATCATGTCTTCTGACTGTTAGTTGGTGTTCATGGATCTGCTCTGCTAGTCTTCTATCTGTAAGTCCCGATTTCTCTCTTTTTCTCTCTTTCTTGCTATGCATATATATTGAATCATTTTTCCAGGATGAACAAAACATCAAAGTTTATGTTTTTTGGTATTCTGTGAATCAATATTGTTTTCATTCTGAATTCCATTTCAGTGACTTATGGCTTGTTCTCAAAATTTGTTGCAGTGAACCTAGAATCTATTTGTTAGGTGTTTACTATCCGCCGTATAAGTGCAATGTCATAGTATTAAATGTGTGCTGCTCATATGAGTGTGACAATGGGATTGCAGCCATAAACATTTTTTACTAGAGTGGTAAGGCTTCAATCCAGGGTATCCTTTTCTAGAAGTCTTGAATTCAGTTGGATTTTCCAAGAATGTGAGCTTAGAGGCTTAATCTTTTTTTTACAAATATACAAATATCTTCTCATCAGCAATTGACATGCAGATAAGCAGGCATTAAGACCAGGATTAATACTAGTCCAACAACAAAGCAGTAAAAAACACCCCAATCAAGGAACTACCAATTCAGACATTCAAACTTCAAACAACAATCGAACAGCAAACAGCCAAATCAAGGAATTACAGGTAGTCCTCAACTTATGACCGCAATTGAGTCAAAATTTCTGTTGCTAAGCAAGACATTTGTTTTGTTCCATTTTACAACTTTTCTTGCCACAGTTGTGAAGTGAATCACTGCAGTAGTTAAGTTAGCAACATGATTGTTAAGTGAATCTGGTTTCCCCCTTGACTTTCCTTATCATAAGATCGCAACGGGTGATCACATGATCCTGGACAACTGCAACTATTATAAATATGAACCGGTTGCTAAGCATCTGAATTTTGATCATGTGATCATGGGGATGCTGCAATGCTTGTAAGCATGAAAAATGGTCATAAGTCACTTTTTTCAGTATTGTTGTAACTTTGAATGGACACTAAATGAACTGTTGTAAGTTGAGGAGTACCTGTAGCAACACTCTCAATAACACTGACAGGGCAAACCATTAAGTCTCTCATTACTACTGTGGAATATTTCCTACATGCTGTATGAATGCATCAAGACTGCAGAATACATCAGCAAAGTAGGATCCACAAGCTAGTTGAATGTAGAGTTTCATATAACCTACTTAGCTCTTCTTGAACATAAACTCAGTCACCCACTGGAAAGGAGAAGAGAAGAAAATCAAAATGCAAAAACAAAATGTGCCATAAATATTTTTATGTGCAGAGAATTATCTTTTTGATTGGCTCTAATAAATATCTTACTTTTAACTCATAAGAGGCTCCACTGTTGCCTGGTATAATTTGCTGAGATACAATATGTTATAAAGTATGCTGAAGGATGGTAAGAAGGCTTTTCCAACTTTATGCTTCTGTGAATCATAAAATAGGAGTGTTTGTTTTCCCCTTATATCTGTCCATTGTATTTCTGGTAGTGTTCTGGGCACTCACGGTTTGACTACTCTTTGCTAGCAACACAACAATTTTGCCTTCAGTATAAAGCAGGGGTGGGCAATTAATTTTCCCAAGAGGCCACAGGAGAAACTCGTGTTGTTGTAGAGGGTTGAACCAATAAGGCTGTATACTTGTTTACATTTTATTTCTAACGTCCTATTGACCTCTCCCAGGCCAGCCAGGGGCAGCCAAGGAGCCGGATATGGCCAAGGGGGCTCTAACATCCCCAGGTGTCATACAAAACCTTGCCTCCATATTTACATTGTTTCCCTGATGGCTTTAGAGCAGTTGAAGAATAGAATGGATCCATCTCCTACTCATCTTCCCTTCAAATGGCTCCAGCTAATTCAATGTGCTGGCTGCCATCTTTAAAGCACTATATGACTCAGGGGCCAGGTTATTTGAAGGACCACCTTTTCCCTGTTACATCTACCTAACCTACCAGAGCAGAGAGGCAGGGTACATATGGGGCTCCTCTCTTAAAGAAGTCCATCTAGTTGAACCAAGAAGAAGGGCCTTCTTCATGGTGGCTCCCTCCCTGTGGAACATCATCCCTGCCAAAATAGGATTGACCTCCATCTTGATACTCTTTGAAAAGGCCTGGTTTTGCAAGCAGGCCTGGGGACTCCAGGATGATATGGACCCCATCAACTGGTTGGTTTGATAGTTGTTGCTGGGGATTGGGGTGTGAGGATTTATTAGATTTTGTATTTGGGGTTCAATTTTTGTAAGCGTCCTAGAGTCACCACGAATGAGCTGGGCAGCCATATAAATTTTCTTAATAAAATTAAATAAAAAAACTAGAAAATAGTTCTGCTGATAAATAACCTTCCTGATACAACGTGGGAAAAGTTATCAGTGCCCATAACTGAAGACTCAGGAGGCATCATTTAACATTTCCTTGATAGGTACCTGTCAATGCTGTTAATATGGGATATTATTGCATTGACAAGATATGCAGAACTGTTTGGTATTTTTGGAGTTAAATCAGATGACATACAGAGGGAGGAGAATTGTGAAGAAAGCGGGAGATTGGGAAGGGAAGTGAATCTTTGGCCTCCAGCCTAATTGGAAGACGTAAATCATGACAGTAAAGTAAGGGAGGAGTTAGCAAGATAAGACAGACGCCAGCCAGAGAAATCCAGATTCTGGCATCCGCTTTGTAATGTACCGAAGGGTTGTATCAAAACTCCTGGCAAGGAATGCAAAATAAAGAAACTAAAACAGAGAATAATGTCTCCGTTTTCAAGGATTATATCCTCCTTCGGACCACAACATCATGCCAGAAACTAAAAACCTTTCAAACACAGAGGGAGGAGAATTGTAACAGTACCTCTGACAGGGATAGCTACTTCTCTCTTGGCTTAATATTGTAGCTGTTTTGGTGAGGCTTTTGAAAGCTAGTCCAGCCAGCCTACATTTACTACAGGGATATTTATAAGGAAGTAATTCATAAATTAGTTCCATCCTTCATTGGTCTATAAATACCCATCAAGATGTAGACACGGAGGTATCTGCCTTTCCCCTAAACTGCAGGATGTGATCCACTATCTTTTTGGATCTCCTTGAGCATCTAGTTGCTTCTTTTTGATTTCACGCAGGAACCAGAATAATTATGAAGATGACCAAGATTGTTTTTTTTCTTTTGCACCTTTCATGGCTGTAAGAGTTTGCGATTGACTTGAAGAGTAAAGGTCAATTTCCATAAAGATATTGCTTGGGTGCTCTTGGGGAAACCACCCTGAATGCTATCTTCCCATCGTGTGCATTGTATCAAAAAGAGAGATATTACTGTGAATGAGGCAGTACGTAGTGGTGGGATTCAAATATGTGAACAACCAGTTCTCTGTGTGGATGCCACTTCCGGAAGTCCATTCTTGGGCCTGGGTAACAAAAAATTAGCTACCAATTCTGGCAAAGTGGTGCGAACTGGCTGAATCCCACCACTGGCAGTACAGTGTAATAGTCAAAGTGTTGAAATGGTGCTAGCAATGCCCAAGTTGAAATTCTTTTTTGTTTGACTAGAAAGCACTTTTGGTCTCTAGGATGCCTAAGGCCACTGCAACCCTTGAATTAAAATGTAGGTTGTGGAATCCTTGGTGTTCTCTGAACTTGTTTATTTTCTTGCAGACGTTTCATTACCCAACTAGGTAACATCATCAGTGCTAGAAGGGAATGGCATTTGTCTCTGTTTATATACAAATGGCTTGCCCTATCAGTGTTGGTGGGAGTATTCTTGGTAATTCCTTGATTAAGCTGTTGTTTACTGTTAGACTGCTTGTCTGAGTTGGTAGCTCCTTGATTAGGGTATTGTTTACTGCTTAATTGTTGGTCTGGTGTTAATCCTGGTGTTACATTTTGCTTATCTGGGTGTTGATTGCTGGTGAGGACATGTTTTGGCTTTTTTGTTTCCTTTATGTAGATTTATCATAGTTTTTCTTTTCATGATGGCACTGAAACTGTTGCAGATTTAGCTATTTCTATTGTTTTAAACTCGTTTTTGCAAAAAACGTCTTTTTATATTACTTCATTTATATTTAATTTCATATTTAATTTTCTTAGCCATTTGTTTTATTCCATTTTATTCCATTTATTGAATTTCACTTCACCCACCTTTTAGAGGTTTATTCCTAGGACAATAAACTCTAAGCAATCTTGATCATGAAAAAGAAGAAAACTTCCCAAATTCTGATTAACCATGTACCAGAAAAGCTTTCAAACAATTTTAGACTGGTGAATTAATGACAACTATGGACTGAATCTTAATAAGTGAGAATGATGCATTCACTTTAAGTAACCAGTTTGACTCTATGTTTAATAGAAAACAAATCTGAAGATCTACAGTTCAATAATAAAATGAAACATTGTAAGTGGAATTTTCAGATTACCAGCTGAACAGGTCAGACAGAGAACATTCACATAAACGTTTAGCAGCTACTCTTTCTCAACTTGATGTGCTGCTAAGGTAGTGCTTTGTAATGAAAAAATTGATCGTCTGTAGACTTAACAAATCACTCCTTTGACTTTTGACTGGATATTCGAAGATGGAAAGAAGGCCAATTTATTGTTCTCTGAAGAAATCAAAGTGACCCCTGAAGTCTCCACAACACCTCACCTTTGTGATGTTCCATCTACTCCTTTCCACAACCAACTCAATTAATGTTCATTATTAGAAACAACATTGCCAGCCAATTCAGAGGGAATTCTTGCAAGTTACTGGATAGACTAGTTCTTACAAGCTCCAGCTTTCTTTGTAGAAACAAAGCAACAGATTGCTCTGTAGTTAATCAACTGCAGAATCTTAACTTCAAACAAGCTGTCCTGTTTGTGTCCTTCAAAATGCAAAAATATTTAGAATATTTTCAAATCTTTCCCCAAATTTATTTTTGGGGCTTGAACATCAAACCTTTATTTCTAAATTTCATTGCCGGGTCTCTTCGCTGAAAAAACAATCTGCAGACTATCTAACTCAGAAGGTAAGTTAGCTATGGGGACAGCAAATGACTTGCTCAAGAACTATTTAACTGTCTCAGCTCCATGTGTCCTCCTAAAGATACATTAGTAAAGTTCTCTTTCATGCAGCTATTCAGAACAGAACAAATAATTATCCAGATCAGAAGGTCCAAAACACAAGCTATTAAAACTATATGCTGCATTGCTTAAAACAGCTCTGTCTGTTAGCATCAGCACTTGGCCACCACAAAACAATGCTTAGAACTTTACATTACCAGTGATAGAGTGTCTATAGAACTCTTTGCCAATTAATGAAATAAACTCAGTTTCTTTCTCTTCCTTTGCCCAAACCGACATCCAGTCTCTCTGAAGGAATTAACATTCTACAAATAACCTCGGTGAAAATGCCAAAGCATGTCAACTGCTAACCTGCTTTTATAGCTGCTTGGACCAGTGCTCTGCAGCAATTTAGCCAAAGGCTGAGTCCTTTATAATTCTAGGAACCCATTTCAAGCTTGACAACTCAAGGATATCAGTGCTAGAAATGAACTCAACTACAATTTTCTCACGCTGATTGCCCTGTTTTAACTTGTACTCTGGACTTCTCCAAGAACCTTTCTCAACTGAATGATTTGGGGTTGCCAGCTGATCCCTTGGAATATAGTTCCAAAGAGAATGACTTCACTTTTAGGACTCTGCTTGAGCAGCATGATCAGGATCGCATTAAAGCCAATTGATGCCCTAAGCATTGCAAGATTTGGTTGCAGTAACTTAAACATAAAGGTAGTGATATACTCATGGTTGGTGCTTCTTGTCTGGATTATTTGGAAGGGCTAATGTTAATGTTGCAAGTCTGAAAGTACATCTCGACACACACATCCCTCACTTTTACAACCTAAGAAATAAGGGAGTGTCTTTTGGCATCTCCCCTTTCCTTCTGTAGGCTAAGCTCCTCTTATCTTATTGCTGCCTAGTCATTTAATTAGGAAGAGATTCTTCAGAATACATAGGAATATGTATACTGTCTGGAACTCATTAAGGCAGCCAGATCTGTTTCGGGGTTGTACGGCTACAACACAAATCTCCCTTGGAAAAATATTTGGTTCCTTTAATGAATGACAAAGGGATGCTGGCTTTACTTTCTACAGGAGCTCTTCCCAATCAAATCTAAAGCAGATCATTAGAAAGAGGTGCTTTCCAGAGAATATTAGCAGGTGTAACACCTCTCTCTTTGAAGCATTGAAGCAGCTGCATCTTCTCAATAACTCAGATAGTTGTTTTGATGATTTTTGCAGTTTGTCTGCATGTGTATTTCCCCCCCTTTTTTTAAATAATAATAAACTGAATAACCATAAAGGAAAACAATGTAATTATGCCCATAGAGTATTTAATGAGAATCCAGGTGCATCTAGGTGAGTGGTAGTAGAGAAAATTCATTTTAAAAAATCAAGATACAGTCTGTTAAGTATTCGGTTCTTGAAGGCATTAAGCAAGATGAGTGTTGAAACAGCAACAGGTTTATTTAACTAGGAACAGAAGCAACACAATTAGCTGCTGCACAGCTATTTATATGGTTAGCCTCCAGGCGGCAGCCAATAGGTTTAAAGCAACAGTTTCCCGCCCAAAACCTAATTACCAGCCTGGAGATAGCAAGTCTGGCTTAAGTAACAGCAGCCATTACATAACAGCAGAATCAAGGTCAGACATTCAAACAAATAATTAAACATTAAGCAAGTGATTCAAAACAGTTGTGACCAATACATTACACTCCTTCCCCCTAGATAGTTCAAACCCTTAATTGTTTGACATAATCTTGCAGATACTTAGGTGGCCTTCTTGACCCTTCAGAACGCCTAAGGGTTGCTGGGGTTCCCTGGTCTACCTGCTTGCCTGCCAGGCTGGGTAGACCAGGACTCAGAGGTTCAGTGGAGTCGGGTTGACTCGAGTCCCTTTGGCTGGCCAGTCCCGGTTGGCCCAACCCAAAGTCCATTCATGCAGCAAAGTCTGCAGGGCTGTCTCTCAGCGCCGTTTGCCTGTCCTGTTCAGCGGATGCAGTGTGTGTCCGGAGGAGGCTCTTCTACGGCCATTCCCCCATCTCCTTGAGGGAGGGTTCTGTTGGAGCATGCAACCCCTTCTGTTGGACCGCTGTCATGTGGGCCCTGTGTTTGGCCCTCTTGGGAGTCCTGAGCCGGTGACTGATCCGCCAGCCGCCGACGCAGCTGATCAATGTGCCGGCGAATGACTCACCCATCTTTGAGGACCACCTCGTAGGAAAGTGGCCCTGACACCTTTACAACCACTGCTGCCACCCACAAAGCCCCTTGCCCGTAATTCTGGGTCCAAACCCGGTCACCCACTTGCAGACTTCTGGGCGCCTTTGGCCTTGCAGCATCCGATGCAACTCGGTTGGGATGGAGACTGTCCAGTTTAGTGATCAAGCATCGGCCCCATCGTAGCTCGGCTGGGCTTCTGCCCGTAGCTGTGCATGGAGTTGTCCGCTGGCAGAGTAGAAAGTCTGCCAATCTGTGGTGCCAGTTTCCTGTGACAATCCATTTAAGGGACTCCTTGGTTGTGCGGACCATGCGTTCTGCTTGTCCGTTCGAGGCCGGGTGAAAGGGAGCTGACGTGGCGTGCCTTATGAGGTTTGTCCTGAGGAAGGACTGGAATTCTGAGGCAGTAAACTGAGCCCCATTGTCTGATACTAAGACGTCTGGAAGCCCGTGTGTTGCAAAGATTCTGCACAGTTCCTGGATAGTCCTGGCAGTAGTCATAGTGGGAACTGGTGCAACCTCTAACCATTTTGAATGGCTATCGACCACTATTAAAAACAGCTGTCCCTGAAAGGGCCCGGCAAAGTCAACGTGCATTCTTGACCATGGTGTGTGAGTGTCCTCCCATCGGTGGACAGGGGCTTGCGGCATTTCGGTCTGGATTGTTGACACGTGATGCAGCATGTACTTGGGCCTCGATAGCCTTATCTAGCCCAGGCCACCAAAGATAGCTCCTCGCGAGTGCCTTCATCTGGACTATTCCCGGATGGCCCTCGTGCAGAGACTCAAGCACTCTGGGTCTTAATGAGCTGGGAACTATGACCCTACTTCCCCAAAGAATGCACCCTTTATGAGCTGAAAGCTCATCTTTTCACATGAAAAAGCTTTGAAATTCTGGGCCTGGACATTTGTCTAGCCATCCTGTGTGCACCCAATTCAACACAGTATTTTGTCAGCTGCCGTCTCAGCAGCTATGTCCCCAGCGTGAAGGGGAGACTCCAGCAGATCCTGGATAGCCAGGATGCGTGCAGCTGGATCTGGATCTGGCTCTACATGTGGTAGGGGCAACCTGCTAAGGCCGTCTGCATGACCCATTTCTTTGCCCAGTTTGTGAACCAGCCTAAAGCTGTAGGCTGACAGAAAAATAGACCACCTCAACATTCGAGGCAACAGAATCTGGGGTGTCTGTTTGTTCGTAGTGAAGAACCCTAGGAGTGGCTTGTGGTCTGTAAAGACTGTGAACTGGCGACCGTACAAGTAGTCGTGGAATTTTTTAACTCCAGCCACGATTGCCAAAGCCTCCTTATCAATTTGCACGTAGTTGCGCTCTGCGGGACGACAGGGTCCTAGAATAGTAGGTGATGGGAGACTGTTTCCCATCAGCTGACAAATGGCTCAACACAGCCCCAACCCCATATGGAGATGCATCACACACGATGCAGACTGGCAGCCTTTCGTTAAAATGCGTGAGTACAGAGTTCGAGGACAGCAGTGATTTGACTGCTTGGAAACTCCTTTCGTGGATGCTGGTCCACTTCCACTGGGCTTGTCTGTCCAAGAGCTGGTGTAACGGCTCTGCCACAGTGACCTTGTTTGGGAGGAAGGCATGGTAAAAATTAAGAAGGCCCCAAAAGACCTGAAGTTCTCCCTTGGACTTTGGGCTTGGGGCCTGCTGAATCGCTTTCAGCTTTGAGTCCACCGGATGAATGCCATTGGCATCGATGCGAAACCCCAAGAATTCAGTTGACTCAACCCCAATCTTTCATTTTTCTTTCTTTAATCTGAATCCCGCTGTGCAGAACTGCTGAAGGATGGCTCTAAGCCGTTCAGCCAGGACCTCTGCGGTTTCTCCAGCGATGAGAACATCATTGAAGTATGGGAAGACCCCTGGAATGCCCTTAAGAGTTCACTCCATTACTTCCTGGAAAATCCCTGGGGCTACATTCACCCCAAACTGTAGGCACTTGACCTTGAAGGCCCCCCGATGGGTGACGATGGTTTGGGTGGCTGCCGTGGCCTCGTCCACCGGCAGCTGTTGGTAGGCCTGTGCCAAATCTAATTTGGCAAACATGTGGCCCCCTTGCAATGACGCCAAAATATGGCTGACAACTGGCACTGAGTACGCGTGCTCTGAAGTGCCCGGTTAATGGTACACTTGTAGTCAGTACATATTCGCACTTCCCTGTTGGCCTTTAGTGGCATTATTATTGGGGTCTCCCACTCCCCACTGTCTACGGGCTGCAATACCCCCTGACTGACCAGCTTGTCCAGCTCTGTGTCGATTTTTTGTTTTAAAGCAAAAGGCACTCGACGAGGCTTGATCCGTATTGGCGTTACCATAGGATCAAGCTTGAAGCTTGTACTCCCCTAGGCATGAACTGAAAACATCTGAGAATTCTTGGCAGACTGAAGACAAATCCGCTGCTTGTGTTCGTTGAATTCCGGTTACTTGAATGCCCAATGCGTCGAACCAATCGAGCCCTGTGAGGCTCGTACATTGGCCTTCTACCACAACAACATCAAGTGGGCCTGAAAACCCCTTGAAATTCACTAGGAGTGTGGTTTCACCCTTAACCACCACTCGGGAGTTTTGGAAGTTGGTGAGCATTAAATTAGATGGCAGAAGTTTGGCCCATCTATTGCTGCGGCTGCATATGTGCTTAAATGTTCCTATAGAGATGGTGGACATGGCTGAGCCTGTGTCTAGTTCCATCTTACATGGAACTCCCTGAAGCTTGACTTAGAGTTGAAGCTTCAGCTTAAGGGGGCGATGGGCACCAGTGCGAAGAACGCTCCTTCGGCTGGTGCAGAACCCTACTCAGTGTTGCCCCGGGGCCCCGGTACCTCTCCTGATTGAGTCTTCCTGTGGATGGTCCCTCTGGCGACCTCGACAGACGGCGGCAATGTGGCCTGACTTGCAACACGCCCTGCACGTTGCATGGAAATGACAATCCGCGCATTGATGGCGGCCTCCGCAACCCATGCACCTAAGGAACGGAACTGCCTTGTCAGCTGGCCTCGGTCCCTTCTCTTGATGTCTCTGTAGCTTGTCGACTTCGTAGTCTGAGTCGGTGTCTTCCATTCGCTCGGCATCCTCGTGGTGGACTGCTTCGGTGCTTGACGCGCTCTCGGAGGGCCGCAGCGCTTTAACGGCCCCTCTGGCGGCTTCGTCCACCATGACCTCCTTTAAGGCCTCCTGTAGTGAGAGAGTCTCCTTAGCAAAAAGTTTTTGTTGGACCTCTCGATTCCGGAGGCCGCAGACTACACGGGCCCTTAGTCTCTCCTCCAGATCTGAGAAACTGCAGAGTCGGGACACTTGCCAAAGAGCGGTGATGAATTCTGTGGCCAACTCGCCAGGTTGTTGCTCCCACTGCTCAAAAGTGTGCCTCCACGCTATCATGGATAATTTTGGCTCAAAATGGTCTCGGAGCCTTTTCTTCAAGTCCGCGTAGGTGACGGACTCGAGCAGTGTCGGGGCGACCAGGTTTTCTGCAATGTCGAAGGTGGCGGGGCCGCACACGCAGAGGAAGGTCACGGCCTTCAGTCCATCTTCGATGACCTGGTTGGCGCAGAGGTAGTTTTCTATGCGGGAAATGTAAGATGCCCATCTCTCTGGGTGGGTGACGTCGAACTCTTCGAGTTTTCTCACTTTCGCCATGGTGAGTTGCTTGCATTTCTTGTTGCTCACGTTGTCTTGTGCTGCTGGCTTCTGCATAGGTCCTAGGATGGATCCTTAGGGCGTGGTGATCACCAGCGTGGCTTGCTTGGCAGACCGAAGGGGGGGAACGTAGTTCCTGCCAGGCTCTGTGTTGGCCTCACCCCCTAGTGACTTCAGACTCTTATGATGAAGCAGCACATCCCACCTTCGTCGCCACTGTTAAGTATTCGGTTCTTGAAGGCATTAAGCGAGATGAGTGTTGAAACAGCAACAGGTTTATTTAACTAGGAACAGAAGCAATACAATTAGCTGCTGCACAGCTATTTATATAGTTAGCCTCCAGGCGGCAGCCAATAGGTTTAAAGCAACAGTTTTCCGCCCAAACCTAATTACCAGCCTGGAGATAGCAAGTCTGGCTTAAGTAACAGCAGCCATTACATAACAGCAGAATCAAGGTCAGACATTCAAACAAATAATTAAACATTAAGCAAGTGATTCAAAACAGTTGTGACCAATACATTACACAGTCCATGTAAAATGAGGATGAGACCTTGACTATGAGATGAAAGTCCCCACTTTTCCTGAACCCCAATGAGAGGAGACTTGGAGTGAAACATTTTCTGCAGAATATTTCCCAATTGCTAGTTGAAGTGACATAAGAAATCTTATTTATAAATAAACTAGGACATTTGATGTATGCATATGTGTATAGAGTTTTATACAAACAGTTTAAATGAGAATATTTCAGTAAAATCATCTGCAGATAATTTATGGCTGTCAGCAGCTTGTTCGCTGATCCAACATCAGATCAGCTCTTCAGTCCAGTGAGTAGCTGGGTCCATAAATTTATCATTCTAATGTTGATGAAAAAATCTGCTAGTAGTAAGGAGGGTACAGAAAATCTGTTTTCATTTAGCAGCTATCAATTCAATGTAGTAGAGTCAGAGAACATGGACATCCAAAAATATTAAAACCTGTCTCAAAGCCTATATTATGTAATGATGTCTTCCTAAAATATAACAATTTGAGTACATTGTGGAGACATATGTTTAACTTAGACATTCCTTTCATTGAAAGATGTATTTATTCCTTTTCTTCTCAAATGCAGTAGGGTATCATAAGTCCAAATATAGTTAGACTTACAAGTACAACTGACAGCAGATTTTCCATTGCTAAGGAATGCTGTTAAGTGAATCATGCTTGATTTTACAACTTTTTTTGCCATGGTTGTTAAGCAAATAACCACAGTTGTTAAGTGAATTATTCAGCCATTAATAAAATCCGGCTTCTCCCATTGATTTTAGTTGTTGTGTAAGTGGCTAGGAAGGCCACAAACGCTAGCTCTCGGACACTGCAACAGATATAAATACATGTCATTTACCAAGTGCCTAATTTTTGATTACATGACCATGGAAGATTTGTCGTAAATTGCTTTTTTCTATACCAGTGGTGGCGAACCTATGGCACGGGTGCCAGAGGTGGCACTCAGAGCCCTCTCTGTGGGCACATGTGCCGTTGCCCAGTCTTGCCTCTGCCTGCAACCCCTCCTCAACAGCAACCCCCCTGGAGGAGAGTCGCCCCCGAGTGTGGCCCACGCGGAGCAGCGCAGCCAAGGACATGGCAGCCAGGCAGTGTAGACAAGACTCTGCCCTCATGCCCCAACACGCACAGTTGATGCTGCAGGGTGCGGGCAGAGGGCGTGACTGCCATGGCGCTGCTGGGCTGCCTGGGCAATCTGCGGTGGGCCCTGGAGGTGGTGAGTGGCCCTGCGGGCAGGCAGGGTGGGGCGGAGTGGGGGTGGGGCAGGGGGTGGAGTGGGGCAGGGCAGGGGGTGGGGCAGGGGTGGGGCCAGTTTTGGGGCACTCGGTCTCTAAAAGGTTCGCCATCACTGTTCTATACCATTGTAACTTCAAACGGTTGCTAAACAAATGGTTATACTTGTTGACTAAATTTGACTTTATTCTCATTATATTTCACCATCTAGAGATTTTTTTAAAAAAAAGGATTAAAAATGCAGACATCCTGGTAGAGGTTGCCACCATATTGATTGCAATTTTTGCCAGATAACGTCTATCCAATGGTTAATGTTCTAGCCAGCCCTGAAGGATTTAAAGCAAAAAGATTTAAAGAGATTTCATATGTAAATAATCAGTTCCAGTGATATTGTACTGTTCTCTTATACTATTCTTATTTCTGAGGCAACTCAGTTTTGTTATACTTCTTGCCAAAATTTCCTTGATCATCTATACAGGTGTTTCTCAACCTCCCTGGGGAATTCTGGGAGTTGAAGTCCACACAACTTAAAAGTTGCTGAGATTGAGAAACACCACTATATCACAACAAAGCAACTCAAGCTTTTTCAGAACTAGTCCTATTTCATAGAACTGTTTCATGAAAGTTCAGGCAACAAGCCTATAACAACACAGCCTCAAAAAGCCACACATCTATTTGACCTCAGGTATTACTGTAGAACTGTGTTTTTCAACCTTGGCAACTTTGAGATGTGTGAACTCCCAGAAATCCCTATCCAGCATGCTAAAGTTGCTAAGTTTGAGAAACAACTGCTGGAGAATAATAATAGGCTGAGCCGGTTACAGCCACAATTGCAGATGCACAATTGTCTATCAGAAATTGTAGCAATTTCTATTCAGAATTCAAGACCAAGATTTGACGTGTGCCGAGCTCTGCGTCCATGGCCAAGCCGTGCTACTTATAATCATAGCTTGCCGTGAACCAGGTTGAGGGAAAACAATGCAATTACTCAGGGTTTACAAATGCACAACCTTCATTTCATGCTCCAAGAAAAAACTGGAATTAAGAAATCTGATTTAATTTGGGTCATATTATCCTAGCACCTGCGTCTGTAAATTCCTCACAATTCATAGTGATTTTATTTTCTTGAAACAAATTTCTTCTTCTCCAGCATTTTGGACCAAAGCAGTTTTGGATGTCTAGTTAATTCCCTCCAGATTTGTAATCTTATCTAGTAGATTAGATTCCCCTTTCAGTTCAGCTGGATTAAGGGTTTCCTTGGCTTAAAAAAAAATTTTTTTTTTGACAGCTTCCTACATCAGCATCGTTCCACTCTGAGGTTTGACTGGAAGCTTCTTTGCTCCATGTGCTACTTCTGAAGATTGCTTTTTAAATGAATGAAGGCGATTCATTCTCCCAGCTGTCAGACCATTACCCACTGACATTTTGTTCTGATTGATAAATTTCTGGCATGGATCTTAGCTGGCATCTCTGCTCATCCTCATTCACTGCTAATCTACAAAAGCAGTGTTTCTTAACCTTAGCAGCTGGAAAATGTATGGACTTCAACTCTCAGAATTCCCCAGTCAGTAAATGATAGCTGTAGAATTGTGGGAGTTGAAGTCCACACATCTTAAATTTGTTAAGGTTGGGAAACACTCATGTAAATGAATGGGGAACAAACGGAAGTATCGAAAGTTGAACAAACTGACATATAACAGCTAGCCTTAATCAGGATAGTGGCCTAGAAATCAAGGGCTGTTGCCTTTTCTCCTCTGCAGGAGAAATGATGAAGACTTTAATGCCCGTATCTGCTTTGCTTAATCTATTTGTATGCTGGTTTGCTTCCTCTTTCTTTATTCTGGGGCATGGAGGCTGCATTAACAGAGGGATAGAATCAAGATCACATGAAGTGTTAATACCACTTTATAATGCCTTGGTAAGGCCACACTTGGAATACTGCATCCAGTTTTGGTCACCACGATATAAAAAGGATGTTGAGATTCTAGAAAGAAAATAGAGAAAAGCAACAAATATGATCAGGGGACTAGAGGCTAAAACATATGAACAGTTGTAGGAATTGTGTATGTCTAGTTTAATGAAAAAAAGGATTAGGGGTGACATGATAGCAGTGTTCCAATATCTAAGAGGCTGCCACACAGAAGAGGGGGGGAGTCAACCTATTTTCCAAAGCATCAGAAGGCAGGACAAGAAGCAATGGATGAAACTAAACAAGGAGAGAACCAACATAGAATTAAGGAGGAATTTCCTTACAGTGAGAATAATCAACTAGTGGAAGGACTTGCCTTCTGAAGTTATGGGTGCTTCATCACTGGAGGTTTTCAAGAAGAAACTGGGCAACCATTTGTCTGAAATGTTACAGGGCTTCCTGCCTGAGCATGGGGTTCGACTAGAAGACCTCCAAGGTCCCTTCCAACTCTGTTATTCTGTACCTCATAAGGTGACCTTTATATAGCTTGGCCAAGTGCTGGATTGTTGAATAATTAAAACAACAACAAAAATGCTGTGCTTTCAAGCCCTGAATATAAAGAATGTGTTCTCCACTTTGAGTTATTTGTAAAAATAATAAAGATGGGATATAAGTAAATAAACAAATGAAGGAGACTTCTATCCCACTTAACAAGAGAACTCACGTTTCTGTTTACAGGTACTTAAAACCATTCTTGAACCACCATCCAAAGTTATGACATTAAGTTAATGGAAGGCTTAAAACCCAGAATAGACCTTAAGCCTTCCATTTAAAAAAAAAAAAAATTAACTCCTCCTAGAGCCCTAGTGGCTCAGTGGTTAGAATGAAGTACTGCAGGCTAATTCTGCTGACTGCCAGCTGCCAACAGTTTGGCAGTTTGATCCTGACCGGCTCAAGGTTGACTCAGCCTTCCATCCTTCCGAGATCGGTAAAATGAGGACCCAGATTGTTGGGGGCAATAGGCTGACTCTGTAAACTGCTTAGAGAGGGCTGCAAAACACTGTGAAGTGGTATATAAGTCTAAGTGCTAAGTGCTATTGCTTTTGCAAACAAAAAAAGGTACCTTATGTCCGATCCTCATACTTATGACAGTTGCAGTGTCCCTGCAGTCACAATTTAAAAAATTGTGGACTTTGGCAACTGGCCTGGATTTATGATGGTTGCAGTGTCATAAGGTCACATGATCATCATTTGTGACCTCAGCCAGATTCCAACAAGCAAAGTCAATGGAGGAAGCCAGATTCGCTTAATGATCGGATGTTTCATTTAATAGCTGCAGTGATTCATTTAACAACTGTGGCAAGAAAAGTCATGAAATCGGGTGCAACTCACTTAATGACCTTCTTGCTTAGCAATGGAAGTTTCAATTCCTGCTGTAGTCATAAGTCAGGGACTACCTGTATCACCATGGAGCATTTGGGGGATAATCCTCTGATGAGAAACGCAGCATAAAATCCTCCTCTTGACTTGCACTAACTTTTCCATTAGGGTTTGTTAAACAAGCACCAATTTCCTGAAGGCAGAGTCTCTAAGTGAGGTCACTTAGCTTCTCCTTCTCTGTTTGTCTGGGTTTGTTCCTGTGTGCAGTGTGTGAATTTAGAAAGGGCAAAGACCTCACAATGGTATCAAACCATAATCTTTATTTTTAGCCCCGTTTCCTAAGTGAGCTTGATCAATTTCTTTTTTAGCCCTTGTGGTTTGGATTATGTTTAGTGTGGTATTGATTGGGAACAGTTTGATGAAAGCCACTTTGGGGCTGTAGGTATGCTTTACATCTTTGTCATTGGTACATCATATTGCTAAACATTTGCAGAAGCACGTGGCGTGGCTTTAAGCCTTCCATTAAAAAATAAATAAAGCGATACCCAACTCCTTTTGCAAATGGAATAAATAGCTGTGGTATTTATCAAGACGTTATAGAATCTGGAGTCATTACCAAGAGCCTCCCCGGTTCAAGGTCAAACAGCTGTGTATATTCAATGAGGTTGATAGATTAATTGAATATGCTTTGTGGCAATAAAAGGTTTGAACCAGGCCATGCAATTTAATTGCCCGTACAGGTAGTCCTTGACTTATGATCACAACTGAGATCAGAATTTCCATTGCTAAGCAAGGCAGTTGTTGAGTGAATTCCACCCAATTTTGCAACTTTACATATACCTACAATTCCTTTACCCACAACAATTGCCAGGTTTGAAGATATAATGTAGTATATGAGTGTGGCAACTGGTTGTGGCAGGCACAAGGATGTAAAAGTTCCTCTTGAGCTGTGTTTCTCCACCACAATAACAACTTCAATAACAGGATATGGATTGTTTATGAAGATTGAATGTATTTAAGATATTTATAAGCTAAAAATTAATTGATAAATGTAATAATGATGTTGTTATTGAATTGATATAATTAGAAATGTACCAACCTGAACATGAGATAGTAATTGTTAAGGAAAAAGAGAAATATTTCATGTGGTAGCCTGAGATTTGCACTAAGATTTTATTATTGAGCTATTGATTAACCCAGTCATCACGTTGCTTTTTAAATATTCAAATGGAAAATTGGAAAATTAATAAAATATTATAATAAAAAAAAGATGGTAAGGTTGACCAACAGTGCTCAACACAACCTTGTTCTATTCAATTGGTCCCTTTGGCTCTTGACTGAGGCCTGCTGAACTTATCTCCAAAATGCAGACAGAACCAGGAAGAGGAAATAGTCAGGACAAAGCTTACCAGTGTATTCATCCAATCATACCATGATTATCCCCCACAGTCCACAATTTTCCACTTCTGTGTCCATCAAATTTTCAAGGAGGCTATGGAGAATTGAAACAGGGAGAAGGTTCTTTCTTCCTTTATAATGTTTGAATTGGGGAGGGGACTGATTAATATTAATTTGGGGAGATTGTGCCCAAACTAATTTTTTTATACAATACATAATTGAACGGTGGAATTGATTGCTATAAAATGATGGCCACCTTTTTGGAAAGATTGTACAACTTCATGGAGCATTGCTCTATCAATAGCCATTAACCTTGATGGCTGTTCATTACCGCTGAAATCACAGGGAAAATTCTCTCAGTTCCAGCTTAGGCTTATCCAACTACATTTTTTTCCCCTATAAATGTCGAATGTGTTACCTTTCAATCCAATTCATCTTGGCTCTGATAGCAACTCGATCCAGCAAGAATTGCAAGAAGAAGGGGGAAGGCTTCTTTTTATTCTTCTGCTCATGTTAATACTTTAAGACAAGTTTTTGACATAGTTTCCGAGCTTGGAACGCTGTATGTAGAGCTGATTTTGAAATAAAAATCTCTTAGGATCATAGAAACCTAGGATTGGAAAGAGGTTCGGAGGTCTTCTAATCCATCTCCTGCCTAAGGCAGGAAACCATAATACATCTTGGGCAAATGACTGTCCAATCTTTTCTTGAAGACCTCCAGTAATGGAGCACCTACAAACTCTTGAGGCAAGCTGTTGCGCTGATTAATTGTTCTCATTCTCAGGAAACTGCTTCTTAGTTCTATATTGGATCTCTCTTTGATAAGATTCCATCCGTTACTTTAAATGGTTGTCCAATTTCTTCTGGAAAACCTCTAGTGATGGAGTACCTACTTCCAGAGGCAAGCCATTCCACTTGTTAATTGTTTTGAACGACAGGAATTTATTTAATTCTCTCTTTGATAATCTTCCATCTGTTACTTCTTGTCTTGCCCTCAGGTGCTTTGGAGGATAGGTGGTCCCCCCCTCTTTTTTGTGACAACCCCTCAAATGTTGGAAGACTGCTATCATGTCACCCCTGGTCCTTCTCTTAGGCTAGACATTCCCAGTTCCCTGAACGTTCATCATATAATTTAACCCCCTGACCTCTAATCATCCTTGTTGCTCTTCTCTACATTCTTTCTAGAGTCTCAGCATCATTTCTGCATTGTGGTGACCAGAACTGGATGCAGTATTCCAAGTGTGGTTTCATTAATGCAGTATAGGTAATACTTGAGGTATGAACGTTTGAAATTATGACAGAAACCCCAAAGAAATGGGGTCATATGTAGCTTTGGGGCTGTCTGTCATAATTTCAAACATTAGTTAAATGGCCTATTGTAAGGTTCCTGGCTCTTAATCAAACTGTCTTAAAGAGACAGTACTTTTTTCAATTGACTGAAGTAGCTGGGTGGGACACAATCTGAAACACTGGCAGCAGTTGCATTCAGATAAGCCACACCTTAGCGAGTTAATTGCATTGCTTTATAAACTTTGTTAACCAATCAACATTGGACAATAGAGTTATTACCATATAAGGAAGACAATAAACATTAATCATTCCTGTACACTCCCTTATTCCCTCTTCAGTACATCCGTATATGTACTTACATGAAATTCTTCCCTGACGCAAATGCTGATTACAGAAGCGAGATAGCAGCAGTTAGGCTAAACAGTTTTGTTTCTTTTTTCTGGTTCCAGTTGCAAAACCCTACACTATCATACCTCAAGTATTACCTATACTGTTAGAGATGGGAAGGCCTGGGAAAAAAACTGAAAAAATTGGGGGGGGGAAGAGGGTTCCCCCCCATTTTTCCCCAAACAGCTTTGGGGGGAAAAGAAGAAAAAACGCAGAAAGAATCCTATTTTTTCCCTATTTTTTCCGGGTTTTTTTCCAGGCCTTCCCGTCTCTAGATCAACCACAGCAGCCCCTCACCTCACCCCCTTGCTTCAAATCTCCCTGCTATTACAGAAGCTCTGAAACTTCAGAAAGCTTCTGCAGCACCGTGCAGACATCTCTAAGGCAGCAAAAGAAAACACTTTGTCCCTGGGCTGTGTGACGGTGACCTGAATGCAGTCACCATTTTGTCCCATCCATTTCTGTGTAGAGACAAAATGGTGGTCATCAGAGAAACTCTTCACTTTTCTGCCTTAGAGAAATCTGTCGCAGAAGCTTCTGAATGCTGCAAAAAGCTTCCGCAGCACTGTGGAGACCTCTTTAAGGCAGCAAAATGAAGCAGTTTGTTCCCAGGCCTCATGGTGGCAACCCAAATGTGGTCGCCATTTTATGGGTGGGACAAAATGGCAGCCCATTTTAGACCCATGCCATGGGGCTGCGCAAAGAAGGAAGAAGGCCTCGGAGTTCTTCAAAAGGTAAATGAGGAGGAGGGTGTTTGCCTGGTGGGGTCAGAATCAGGCCTAAGGCCTGAGATGATGCAGTGGGAATGGGAAGAGGCTGCAGGGACCGAAACCACGGGACTGAGGGCCACACAGGATGGATTTTGTAATACTTGCAATATGATTTTTGTAGTTCTAGCACACTGGCTAAATAACACAGGTTTTCTTGTACTTTAAATTTGCTTTTTCAAATGTATTGCTAATAATTTGCTATAAGCCTTAACCTTACAGAAAAGCCTCTTTTAGAAACCAGGGCTGGCAGGAAAACATTTGATACGTTGTAGATAACAGCTTCATTTTCAGATGTCCTTAAGCCTCCATGAACAAATGAAATATTGAAGCTCAACCTTGGGAAGCGCTGAGAATGTGTCTTGCTCATAGCCATTTTGATGCTTTTCTTTTGCAAATGTTTCTTTTGCTTTTATTCAGAATACGGTGCTCTTTTCTATGGCTATGCTCCCAATCAACTTTTGCTTTGAAATTCTTTGTTGCGCTCACTATAAAAGTAAATGTAAACCATTTTTCCAGGTTTCCCAATTTCATAGGGAGACCCCACTTTATTAAAGTATTCCAATAAATTGCTTTTAAATGGTCTTCTGACCATTGGAAAAAGAAAGCCAAGGCAGAACCTAGGACCAGATTTGGCCATCAAGGCAGGGGGGCCTGGGCCTGTACTAGGCCTCCAAAAACAGACAACATACATAACAGCTACCATGTAGGACAGAGAGGGAGAAGATTAGCAGATTTTTGAAAGAATCTTGAAGTCATTTTCCAGAACTAGTCTGGGTTCTTCAGATGATGAGAGGCTTTCTAGAGATTCTTGAAGTCATTGTAATATATTTTCCACAGGTCCATCAGAATATTGAATTTTGAGGTCCTCTATTGATTTTTCAATCCAACCATTACTTACACTATCTCAAAACTCTACTGTAGACTGTAGATCCTGAATGCGTTTAATGTATGTTTTAAGCATTCCTAAGTACCTAGATGAGGTAGTTTAGTCCTTCCTCCTTGAGGTTCTTTATAGATATTTCAAGCCATTTTTCTTTTTTTTTGGAATCTTGTCTGGATGCTTCAGAATCTTCCTCATCCAGGTTTTTCAATGAATCATGAAGCCATTTTTCCAGAACTGATTTAGGTTCAGTAGAAAATGACAAGCTTTCTAAGGATCCTTGAAGTCATTGTAATGCAATAGGCAGTACAGGAGGGGGGGGGAAGCCAATTGTTGAGCTAATTTTTGCATCTGTTGGAGCATCTGATACATATTAGCTGCTAAATTCTGCACCTCGGTTTCCTATTCTGTCTTGGTGCCTGAGGATGGTATCCATCCACTTTAGTCTGCTGTTGCTCCAGCTTGTGGATTGGATGCCATACTGTGGTTTTGTTATAGTCTGTAAAAGTTTGGGGGGAGTAGATCAGATTAATGTCAGGCACATGAAATCAGGAGCCAGGATAGTGTTCAAAAGTACTGTGAATTTATTTCGCACTATCTATCTACAAAGATCTGATCTACTAATGGTCAAGGCAAATTGGAGCTAGGTAAGAGGCAATGAAATTCCCAAGGGCTGCACTTGCATGAGCATAGCAACTTCAAACTCCTTGGCCTCAGGCTGGTCTTCTCCTATATCAGGAGTTTTCAAACTTGGTCCTTTTAAGTCCAAAAGTCATAAAAGGGCCAAGTTTGAAGACCCCTGTCCTATACTCACTCTTAAATTTGTACATGTAGGATTAAGTGTAATGAGCCATAATTCATTAATTAAGTATAATGAGCCATAATTCATTCATTAATTCATTATTTGGTCAATAACTGAAGAGAGTTATATGTAACATTCAGCTAATAATAATAATGTTACATTGTCCTAAAACCTCCATTGTAATTTTATATAAATATTCATGATAAAATTTATATGTAGTAATACCGATAGTTACAATAGTAACAATATCTTTATACATAGTAAGGGTTTTTTGTTGTTGTTCTCTTGGAAGTATGTTTTACAGAAATATGGATATTTGTAGTACAATACTGGAAGTTACTAAAATAAAAAAAAGCATTAAAGTCTGGAATAAATAGGAATGGGACAGACAGAAAGCTTTCCACCATATCCCCCAATAGCAAAAAATATAGATGAATCCTTGAAATATTCTAATGCTGTTCCTCCTCTGTGTGTATATCAGTGTGCGTGTTTTAAAGCATTTCTCTTTTACATTTAGTTTAATCAGGGTTGGAAGATCTTGGAGTGCCCTAAAAGAGGAGGGATTATTCTGCCCTTTCATTTTAAATGGAAAGTGCAAAAAAGATGAACTGCGTTCATGCTAAAGTCATGAAACATCTCCATTAGGAAATTGATCAAGTAAATATGTTAAATATTTACAATGACTTAAGACAGGTCTGCAAATTCACTGATTTATTCATCCAGTATATATGGCTGTCCAACATGCAGTTGAGACTCCAGGTCTCTCTTTTTTTCCTCCTTTCCATTCATTTGTGTTTGATTTTCAGGGACTGCCTTGACTACGTCTGTCTGTCTGCCTGCCAGCCAGCCTCTCTGTCTATCTGTCTGTCTGCCTACCTATCAATTTTCTATATGGTGCATCAAGAGCATTTAATATGGGCGATGAAAAAAAAAGATATTCTCTTACCTCTTCTCAGAAAGCCATCAATGAGTTTCTCAATCTCCTTAGGAAATTGCCTTCTATCATGAAATAGTGACAATTGGCAGCTAGAAGATAAAGTAATCAGGGGGAATGTGGAACAGATTAAACCCCCCTTTTGGGGGGGAAATCAGAATATAGGTTTTGGGAGACAGTATCCAAAACAGCACATAATATTCTAAATGCGTTTGCCCTCCAGTTCCTCTAATCTGAATGATGCTTTAGGACAACTGTTGAACCGCCAAGCAATTTATAATTTAAAGTAGTATAAAAAGATAAGCAAATAAATAATCTTCCTCTCCCAAAGGAACTTGAGGAATAGTTACAATGATGAAAAATTTGATTGGTAAATTAAAATTGAAACAATAAAACCACTGGCCCCTAAAGACCGGACTAAAAATAAGTGATCTTTTTAATGTATTTTATAAAGACAGAATAGTAGCCAAATGCAACTACTTATGCCTTCCAAACTCTGGGATGCAGGAAAGGACCATCTTCCATCTGCCTAATAGATCAGTCTTCTAATCTATTAATCTAATAATGCATAAATGTTCCCTATGAAAAGTCTTTCAATCCATAGAACTTTTTTTCTCTTCCACACCACAAACAATTCAAAACAATTTCTAGAAGTAAAGTTTTGGAGCAGTAGGTGGGAAATATTTTCACCTTGTTCCTAAATGCCGAACTGTAAAGTTAGCCTAACAAGTTGCTTTCTCACAGTTATGAATTAATAATAATAATAATAATAATAATAATAATAATAATAATAATAATAATAATAATAATAATAATAATAATAATAATAATAATAATAATAATAATAATAATAATAATAATAATAATAATAATAAAATAATAATAATAATAATACTAATAATAATAATAATAATAATAATAATAATAACAATATAATATATAAAGTTGGAAGGGACCTTGGAGGTCATCTAGTCCAACTCCCTGCTCAGCAGGAAACCCATATACCATTTCAGACAAATGGCTGTCCAGTCTCTTAAAAACTTCCAGTTGTTGGAGCATTCACCGCTTCTGGAGGCAGGTTGTTCACTGGTTAATTGTTCTAACTGTCCAGGAAGTTTCTCCTTAGTTCTAGGTGCTTCTCTCTTGATTAGTTTCCATCCATTGCTTCTTGTCCTGCCTTCAGGTGCTTTGGAGAATAGCTTGACTCCCTCTTCTTTGTGGCAGCCCCTGAGATATTGGAACACTGCTATCATGTCTCCCCTCGTCCTTCTCTTCATTAAACTAGACATACCCAATTCCAGCAACCGTTCCTTATATGTTTTAGCCTCCAGTCCCCTAATCATCTTTGTTGCTCTTCTCTGTACTATTTCTAGAGTCTCAACATCATTTTTACATTGTGATGACCAAAACTGGATGCAGTATTCCAAGTGTGGCCTTACCAAGGCATTGTAAAGTGGTATATGAGCTCACAACTGTTTCAATAAAATTTGCAAACATAATGAGAAGCTTCATATAAAAAAGAAACGCAGCTATTGATATCCCCAGCTTTTTTCCCCAAGAGGTTTATCAGAACAAAGGTCTTCTCATTCTACATCCATCCTAGAATTTATCTGCCTTTTAAGATAGGGATCGGCAATCAGAGTTTTACAGACATCCACCAAGGTGTCTGCCCCCAATTTGGGTGTCAAAAATAAATACTGAAAGCAAAAATGTAATATAAACCCGATGACCTGCAAAGCAGAACGCCAATCTCAGTCACCTTTATTTCCATGAATGCTTATATGACCTACAGGAGCAGAATACAGGGTGGGTGGTGACAACATAATGCTTTATCTAGAAGTGAGATTCCTGTTGCCTGCTCCCTCCAAGAAAGGACCAATGGTATAGGACAGGGGTAGGCAACCTTGGCTCTTTTATGACTCGTGGACTTCAACTCCCAGAATTCCTGAGCCAGCAGGAATTCTGGGAGTTGAAGTCCATGAGTCATAAAAGAGCCAAATGTCATGAAACATTTCCTGTGCTGTCATTTGACTCTGATGTCACTACAGCATTGCTCAACAGGGTCTCTCTCTGAGGAGTGTATGCCCAGCTTTTCAAGTGAAGGCATCACATTGGGAGCTTTGTCCTTCTTGAAGGTGCTGAGGATCCTGGTAAGGAAGCAGCTTCGAAGGGATGACCCAACGGGTCACAGGTTGTCTGCTAGACATTTAAAATTAAGTGTAACAAGAGCAGAGATCCAGGTCTATCCTTATTTACTGAGGATGTCTTCTCCTATACCAGGGGTAGGCAACTTTGGCTCCTTTATGACTCGTGGACTTCAACTCCCAGAATTCCTGAGCCAGTTAAAAAAAGGGAAGTGAAAAATTCAGGGAAGACCTCAAATCTTCCAATAAAACACACAAACACAGAGAGAGAGAGAGAGAGAGAGAGAGAGAGAGAGAGAGAGAGAGAGAGAGGTCTTTAACAAAGATAGAAGGGGAGTTACAACCCATTTTACGCCCACTTTGATTTAAACCCGTAATGGATAGGCTCCATTATGGCTGTAACTTGAGGACTAGCTGTATTAAAATTATATGATCACCATGTGACGTTACATGAATTTTCCATTATGGAGGTAGCTACATCCATAAATGTTTTGAGGAAGAAACATACATTTGGATGTCCTGCTGATTGTTTGGAATCAAGGGCAATGAAGCAGTCTATTCAGCCTGGGGCCTCTGTGGGAACATGTCAAAAAACTCAAAAGAATCACGGCAATGGCATGACTCAGGCAGGACTTTGCATCTTAACTTGTGAGTCTCTTTGCAGATACACTGCTGCACACAGGTGCTTATTTCTTGCGTTGTCCCCTTATCGGCTTAGGCAAAGTATTCTGGGTAAAAGCTATGCATGGTTTTTAAATGAGATGCTTAGAACTACATTTCAAAGATATTTGAGCAGGGCCAGGATGCAGGAAATAGATAGACCATCTTTTGCACCAGCCAGGAAGATACTGAGTCTCTAATTTGGAAAGGGACAACTTGAAAATTATGGAAGAATCAAATGACAAATCTCCAATAATTCTGACCAAAGCTGTCTACCAGCTATTAGAAGATATAACAAAGGACAAAGAGATGAATTACACAGTATATTCCATGCTTATCATGTCCAAGTGCTTTTTCAGAACCTTTGATGTGGTGGTTGTTTTGTTTTTGTATTGTATTATTTTAACTTTTGGTTTAGCAATAGCAATAGCACTTATACACCCTTTCATAGCCCTCTCTAAGTGGTTTACAGAGTCAGCCTATTGCCCCCAACAATCTGGGTCCTCATTTTACCCGCCTCAGAAGGAGGGAAGGCTGAGTCAACTGTGAGCTGGTCAGGATCAAACTCCTGGCTGTGGGCAGACTTAGCCTGCAATATTGCATTCTAACCATTGCACCATCACTGTTTAGATCCTAAACAATTGAAGCATCCTCTAAGGCAAACAAACAAACAAATTCATTTGACTTGACTCTGCTTTGAATATGCTGCGTATTACAGGTAGTCCTCAACTTATTACCAGTTGCTTAGCAACAATTCAAAGTTATGCCAGATCTCCCTACAACCCAGTTCTGAAGTTCCAGTGACTGCCCCCCGTATAGTCATGTGACCATATCAAGCATTCAACAACCAGCCCACATTTGCAGCTGTTTGCTAAGTCACATGTTCACATTTTATGACAGTTTTGCTGAAAACCTGGCACTACTTTCAGTTTTCAGGAAAACCGGTCCATACCAAACCATTGGTTTCACTGTGGCTTTCACTTAACAAAGGTTATAAAATTGGCTTAGTCATGTGGGTGACCCGTTTAACGGCCATCACTACTTACAACCATGATGGGCAGGCTCCATTATGATTGTAAATTGAGGACTACTTGGACACGAATAGATCGCAGCTTTTATAATTCAAGGATGCAAACATGATGTGAGAAAAGTTTTGTTTTCCTCCCGGTTTTCTGAGACTTCCTCCAAAAGTGTTTGGCAATCATATCATTCTTGTTCCTATAATTATAGGTTATAACCTGAATCGTCTCAAAAGGAGGTTATACATATAGATTATATAGACATTGCAAGCCTTCAGAACGAGCTGTGGATTGATGCTGCACTTTTTCTTATAGCCTTGAGCTGTCATCCTGCACTTTTAAATATTCAGTGATTAATGTGGGTCACTGTTAATCCTTAGGCGTGAATGGTTTAAGCTTGATAAATAAGAATATTTATTTCTTGGTAACTATAGTAATTATTTATTGCCCTTAATGGTAATCTTTGCAGGATTATAATTTTCCCCCAGCACTACTTGGCAATCCTGGGAGCTTAGAGTTTATTGATCATCACCTAGCAAAGAATTTTAATGTAACCACAAGGGCATGGTGAACTGTGATCCTTTGTATTTGCAATGCAAATGCTGTGAAAGCAAATGAAGTTAACCTTGATGCTGGTCTTTTCCATCTCTTAGCCAAATAAATGAAGCTATATTGACCACAATGAGTTCACTCACAGGGACTTCTTAAGTATGTTGCTAAATTCGATGTCCTAGTAGCCAACTCTATCCCTGTAATTAAACTCTGCCTCTGACCTCTCCTTCTAAACACTGCAGCTATAAGATAGATAGATAGATAGATAGATAGATAGATAGATAGATAGATAGATAGATAGATAGATAGATAGATAGATAGATAGATAGATAGATAGATAGATAGATAGATAGATAGATAGATAGATAGATAGATAGATAGATAGATAGATAGATAGATAGATAGATAGATAGATAGATAGATAGATAGATAGATAGATAGATAGATAGATAGATAGATAGATAGTGTTAACGCTGCTAACATTGGATGTTCTTGCTTTGACAACAGATGGAAATGTAGCCATCTTTTCTCTTTCACTTTTAGAGTTAGATGATGCTGGGAGGGGGGATGTGAATGAGAGTCCAGTTAGACATAACATCAATACTCAGCCGTGAGAATCAAGGTTATTGAGCCCAGAGCTGATAAAGATTTGGCGGGCTGGAGAGCTGGGGAGAAAGCCCGTGCTTCAAGCTAATTGGGGGATGTGATTTATACTTTTAATTGGAGGAGGGAATTGTGCTTTGATACTTTGTGCGGGGGGGGGATTCAATTTTTGGCTTTATGTAGTGCCGATGCTCTGTTTCTTGAATAAAAGATTCTTTAAGGTAAACAATGCCTCGAAGTTCTTTTAAAGAGTTTCATCTGTCGGAACCATGACATTAAGCCCAAAACTCCAATAGATAGATAGATAACCTTTATTGTCATTTTTTACTGTGGGCACAATGGAACACATTAAAAATGAAATTTAGTTGCTTCCTCTCGAAGTGTACACATACATAACACACATTTAAACATACTAAATACAACATATAGACCTACACCCTTACATATAAGTAACATATCAATATTAATCACTGTCCCTCTTGAATACATAAAGGAAGGAGGAAGCTTTAGAGTTCACAAGGTTAATACTGTCTGGCACAAAGCTGTGACTGAATCTGGATGTTCTGCTTCGGATACCATGGAGCCCCCCCCCCCAGAAGGTAACAAGGAAAACAGGTGAGCCCAACTCCATGAAATTCCTCATTGCCAGCAGCAGCCTGATCTCCCTTTGACATTTTAAAGAACACCTTGGCATGAAATGATAGAAGATGCAAGCTGACCTACATATCCAATGTTTAGTATTAGAGCATTTCTTATTTAAAGGAAAATAAAAGGATGCTTGCCCAGCAAGAATGGTTAACTAAATTATATTTTCAGCAATGAAGCTTAACCTCATCCATACATGTCTTGACATGATTTGCTGGGATTGTCGTTTTTTACCATGTGTATATCAACGGTTGTTATTATTATGATTTATCACACAGTTCACTAGATGTTTAGACTGGATTTGGCATTTTTGTCTGCCTATCACATCCTTTCCAAGCACCTGGGATAAGCAGATGTGAATGTTTGATGGTGTTAAAGTATCATCACAGGATATCAGCTGTTCCCAGTAAAGCTGCCTTTTGCAATTGACTGACGGCAATTTTGTCAATGCAGATGGTGGTCAAATGGAACTCCTGTTGTTTTGTGATTACACTCAAGGCACCTATCACTACGAATACTATTTTTGCTTTCTTTTGCCACAGTCATTCATTATTTCTTTATTTTCAACCTTTGTATATTTATGATGGCTAAACACCTTTTCTTCCAGCACAGGTAGTCTCAATGTACCACAGTTCATTTAGTGACCGTTCAAAGTTACAATGGCACTGAAAAAAGTGACCTATGAACACTGTGCACACTTACAACTGTTGCAGCATCTCCATAGTCACGTGATCAAAATTAAAATGCTTGGGAACTGACTCATATTTATGATGGGGTCACATGATCACCTTTTGCAACCTCCTGACAAGTAAAGTCAACCGTGTTGGTAATTTAAGAACTGCAGTGTTTTACTTAACAACTGTGATAAGAAAGGCCGTAAAATGGGGCAAAACCTACTTAACAAATGTCTCATTTAGCAACATAAATTTTGAACCCAATTGTGGTCGTAAGTTGAGGATCACCTGTAGTCCTGTAGTTGCTGGCCCTGGTTACTCAGCCAACAGTCCTGAGTCCTGTAGCCCATTTGTCACCAGATGTCCGAGAACAACATCTAGTATGTTCCTTGTTAGTATCATGGTTCGTCGCACAGTTAATCATATATTTAGACTGCATTTGACATTTTTGTCCACCTATTGAGTCCTTCCCATGGACCTGGGATAGGTAGATGTTATATTTCATGGTGTTACAGGTATTGTCGCAGGATGTAAGCTATTCGAAATAAATCTGCTTTTTGTAATTGACTGATGGTGAATTTGTCAATGTTAGAATAGAATAGAGCTGGAAGGGACCCTGGAGGTCTTCTAATCCAGCCCCCTATTCAAGCAGGAGAACCTATACCATCTCAGACAAGTGACTGTCCAGTCTCTTTTTAAAAACCTCCAGTGATGGAGTGCCCACGATTTCTGGAGGCAAGCTCTTCCACTGGTTAATTGTCCTCACTGTTAGGAAGTTGCTCCTTAATTCCAGGTTGCTTCTATCTTTATTATGTTATTACTATTATTTGTGCCTCTGCCTTCCACTCGGTGTTAACTCTGCAGTTTTCCTAGCAACATTTTCAGAAGTGACTTGCCATTGCCTTCCACCTAGGGCTAACAGAAAGTGACTGGCCCAAGTTTACCCAACTGACTTTATGCCTAGAACAGGATTAGTCTCCCAGGGGTTTTTAGCCGAATGCCTTTACCACTATACCAAATTGGCTCTCAAACCAATTAAGCTAAAGATAATTTTGCAAAACCTTAAATGTTGGAAAAAATGTAGGAACAAATGAGTAAGAAGAGAGATGATAAAGATATATATGTATCAGGGAGGGTTAAAAAAAAATCAAAATGGCAGCTGCAACCATACCTTTTTAAAATGCAACATGACATATTAGAAACAGACAGTGTGTTTCTCATAGATAATTTCTATAGTATCTTCTTTTTTAAATGGGATGAAAGGTAGGCAAATTAGCTGCAAAGAAGATTTTATGCACTAATGCAATTTAATATGCTCACTGGATTTTCCTGTTATGATTCAACCCCAACTACTTTTAAAACATTAATCTATGCGAAAGTTTTCTGCATTTTCCCAGGTTTTAGAAATTAACCATTTAGCCGAGAAAAATCACATACCGCATTAGCACCTTATTCTTTTGTGTGATGTCTTTACTTCCACCCAGTTTTTAATAGAGCAATTTCATGCCTTTTTAACTAACTTTTTCATTCAGCGATTGCAGGCAGGATGGGGGTGGAAAGGAACTGTTGTAGCATATTATACAATTCTTGGCATCGCTTATGAGTGGTATAATAGCACGCTATTTGTGTATGAGTTTGCGTCCATGCGTGACATCCACATCAGTTCAAAGAGATTCTTAAAATCCCTCAAACTTTCATCATAAAGTAGAATTTAAACCAGCCTTAAATTATTGAGCATTAACCTTTTCTTTTGTCTCTGGATCTTAGAATTGTTCCAGAAAATCACAATCCTCGCTTTGATAATATTGAATGGATAGTGTAATAAAAAGGAAGGACTCACATTTCTACAAATGACAGCAAATTCCCAGATAATCTTTCTTTTGAAGTATATATATATATATATATTTCTGTGGTTTTACACATTACTTGACCACCAGGAGGCAGAAATATATAAAATATGTTTATGTAAAAATAAGGTGCAATTTATTATATATGAATTACATGTTCCTTTACTAAGATTTTGCTTGGGCCACCCCCCTGCCACCATGAGGATTCTTTTACTTTTTGGATGGACATCTTGATTTTACACCAAAGAATGACACAGGCAGTGGTGGGATTCAGATATGTGAACAACCGGTTCTTTGTGTGGATGCCGGTTCCGGAAGTCCATTCTGGGCCTGGGCAACAAAAAATTAACTACCGGTTCTGCCGAAGTGGTGCGGACCGGCTGAATCCCACCACTGGACACAGACATATGTAGCAATTTAAAAAAAGCACAAAGCAGATTAATTAAAGACAGCAAACATAATAACCACTGCCATAAAGCATCAGATAGATAATAAAATATAATTTGCTGCTTTGTTACTGAGACTTTGAAAATAAAAATCACTCCCATTCATTTGGATAGGAAGTCATCTGGGCAGAATCTAAAGAGTTGATGGAGACGACATCTGCCTTGTCAACTGAGAAAACATTTTGATCCTCAGGAATTTGACAATCCTTAGTGAGATGAGCTTTGTCCCTGGGGGGGAAGGGGGTGCAAGCTATGGTGAAAGTAAGGTGCCAGACCCTTAAGGAGACCCTGGTGCGACCCCTCCTCAAGTAACAGACCTTGGATTCAACTTTACTGGACAATCACCAGCCAACTTCTATCTTCTCCTTAAAAAATCTGTGACATTACTGGTGTGTCGCATAGTCAGCCAAATGTTCAAACTGGATTTGGCATTTGGTTATTATTATAATTACTGAATGTTGGACTACCTCTATATATTTGGTTGGCATCGAATATCATTCTGTGGTTGATATTATATGCTAGCTGTGGTAAGCTGTTAAGATTCTACTGGTCAAAGCAGCATAAAAGAATCTATAATTAAATTAATTAAACTTAATTCAACACACCTAAAACATCTTGCGAGAAGTTAGAAAGTCTCATGGAACTTTTTTTTTTTGTCCCACAAACACGACGCGAAGGCTGAGAAGCGAATGGAGAAACGGAATGCAGCTGAAAGGCAGGTTAGTAAAAAAATGCTTGGGGCAGGCGAGGGCATCTGGGCGCGGGCAGGGGCGGCAACTTTACCCTGCGCTGCTTCGGCAGGTGTCTGGCACGGGGAGGGAAGCAACAGGCCCCACCCCACCCCTCGCATGGAGCGTCCTGCTCCCGCCGCTCCCCCCCATGGCACCTTTTTTCCAGCTCCGATGCATCACTTCCTCCGCCGCTGTGTGGGACTAAAAATAAAGTTCAATCAAGCAATTCCAACTTTGCGAGATCTTTTTTTTCCCCGCGAGAAGTTGAAATTGATTGATTGGACCTTTTTTTTTTTTTGCACATGGCGGTGGAGGCCTAGGACTGGGGCGAATGGCACGCGTGCCCACAGAGAGGGCTCTGCGTGCCACCTGTGGCACGCGTGCCATAGGTTCGCCACCACGGATCTAGTCAATTAATGGTCATTAGATAAGGCACTATATAAGAGTCAACAGAATTCAAAAGGGGATGGACTTGGATTGCTTGTGACAACACAAGGATTCTAAGTTGATGACACATTTAACTCCACCACCCCCACCTCTGTCTGCACTTCTACCCTTGTCTCCTGTATGGATATAAGCAGTTAATTTATTCATTTATATTCAAGACACATGAATAAAATTTTAGCTTTCATTTCCTTGAAAGCATTTTTTTCTCAAGGAGACCGAAAAATGTTTCTAGAATTATTTATTCATAGCTATTAAATATTTTAGGGCTGTTTTCTTGCTAAAATAAAATTCAATATCTGCTATTAATTCAATGTACAGGATTAATTCAGTATACGGTAAACTGATACTGAATGATCAACTGTCATAAATTGGCAATGTTTTTGTAGTTCATTAGATTATTGGTTTTTAATATTGGCAGTATTTGAATCTTGTATTTACTCTGTTATTCTGAGCTTTGATTACAACTTGGAAGCAAAACTAGCAAAACTTTTGTAGAAAAAAATTGTTCTAGGATGCATTTGGATCAACTAAACTTTAAAAACAAAACTTTTCCCAACTTGTTCTGGGATTTTTTTATCTGACATTGCTGTAGAATAAACTGGAATTTGTATCTGAACATCTTCATTAACTGACATCTTCTATCTGAGTCAATATCATTTCAGTTTTGTTGACCCGGTATATTTGGATGGCATGGCAAGCTAACCTATGAATTTTTCAAAATCTTTTAGAATTTTTTATTACTGTACATTCTATGAATGAGGGAACTGAAAGAAAAGAATAAAATGAAAACCTAACTACACTGTTTGTTTCCAAAATAAAACCTGTAGACTGAGTGTACTATTGACTGAACACGAACAGTTGATGAGGCAACTGTATATTTTGGAATTATGAACAGAGAGAGCAAAATGGAGTGGAAATAAAGCATATGGAGAAAGACTTGCAAAAATTACATGAGTTGTGGGTTATCAAGTCTCCCAGAGGACTCCCTCTCTAGTTTAACCAACCATCACCTCCAATGAAGCCAGTTTGATCTAGTGATTAAGGCTAGAAAGTGGGAGACTATGAGACACAGAATTCTAGTCCCATCTTAGGCGTAGCAGTCAGCTGGGTGACTTTGGGCCAATCACCAAGGGACTGTGAGTTCTAGTCCCACCTTAGCCATGAAATCCAGCTGGGTAACCTTGAGCCAATCACCTTCTCTCAGCCCAACGTATCTCATAGGGTTGCGGTTGTGGGGAAAATAGGAGGAGGAATGTATATGTTCATCACCTTGAGTTATTTGTAAAAATAGTGAAGGGAGAGAGGGAGAGTGGGAGGGGAGGGGAAGAATGGAGAACGAGGGAGTGCAGAAGATAGAAAGTGGAAGATGCACTGCAGTTATTAGGGAATCAGCTTGATGTTTCCTTCAAGGGGTGTAGTGATGCCCTTTGGTTATCAAGAAGGATGGTGAGATACATTTCATGGACTCCCAGATATTCTTTTTATAAATAAACTGCCTTACTAGTAGACGTCCCTGGAAGCTTCATATTGGCCAGGGAAGGGAGTGGGTATAGTGCCAATTTTTCTAGATTCAACAAATAATGGACTTCTTGTATGGTTCAAAAAGAGTTGATAAAGAGATGTTAAAACAGTGTTTCCTTGCCTCCATCCTGCCATGGCCATTTCACCATGGCCATCTTGACGCAGGGCAAATCACCATTGAAAACTCACCATGGGACAACTCGACCTCCCTGTGGCACCTCCCTTCATGGGAGGCAGCCATCGATTGTGGTATCACGATGGGCTGAGTCTTCAGATCGAGCCTCCTATGGGAACAGCTGGTCAGTCGGGTCAGAGTATGTACATCTGTGTGGCTGTTTATGGTGTCACCATTGCTGCTGGTGCACAAGAGGAACACCCCACTTGTCACCCGCCTGCTGGGGAGGCCTTCTACTCAGGCTGCATTTGGCTAGTCCTTGTTGCCTGCAGGCCCTCATGGGAGGGTGGCAGCAGTGCCAGTCTAGGCATTGTGCTGCCCACATATGAGAGGAGCATCTGGCCTGCTGCCCACTGGGGAGGCCTTCAACCCAGACCACATTCAGCCATTCCTTTGTCCCCACAGGCCCTTGTGTGAGGATGGCATCCATGCCAGTTTCATGTTATGCTGCCCACCTGCCACCCACCAGGGAGAGAGATACTTCTGACACATGGGCAGTGCAATGAGACACCACAGACAGACAAGTGGAGTGGATGTGCTCCATCTTGACTGACTGGCTGTGCCCGCAGGAGGCTGGATCCAGTGATGTGACCTGTTGCAAAGCCATGTTTGAATCTGCCTCCCACGAAAAGATGTGCGTGGGGTGTGTGTCAAGTTGTCCCTCGGGGAGTTTCCTGTGGTGATTTGTCCTAAGCCAAGATGGCAGTGCTGAGATGGCCATGCCGAGGTGGCCATAGCAAGATGGCAGTGCTGAGATGACATGGGGAATTGGCTGGCTGGGGAATTCTGGGAAGTGAAGTCCACATGTCTTAAAGTCTTAAAGTTGCCGAGGTTGGGAAACCAAGTCTGTGTTAAAGGCATTTTCTTGAGTGCATTATTGAAATATCTACATCTGGTCAAATGTTACCTTCCCCTCTAAATATTAAGTCCAAGACAATCCAAGTTCCTTGCATCTCTAATCCAAGCAATTCTTTGTCAAGAAAATGGAGAAAATATTGCATTTCTCTCAGTGCAGGAAATGAACGTAGTCTTTCAAATCTGTGAAACAAAAAATGTGTGCCTTGGATTAGTTTTTTAATATATGTTACTCATAAATCCAGTTCCGTCCAGTTAGATTACTACAGTCTTCTCCAACTTAGTGCTGTCCAGATGGGCTAAAACTACAGTTCCCAGCATTCCAGAGGACTATCGGCTACTGGCTCCAGGTGTCCTCTGGAAGAACCAACATAAAGCAGCTTTGATGATCTATGATGGACATCTAGTTAATATTTTCATATTAAAAATGAGTGAAGATGCCCATCTGTGGTGTAAACTGTATAAGCCAGGGGTCTTCAAACTTGGCCCTTTTATGACTTGTGGACTTCAACTCCCAGAATTCCTCAGCCAGGCACTCTGGCTGAGGAATTCTGGGAGTTGAAGTCCACAAGTCATAAAAGGGCCAAGTTTGAAGACCCCTGGTATAAGCAACACATCAATTTAACTTGGTTCTGTTGAACTTAGCAGCAAGGAACGTGTCCCATTTGAAAGACAAGATTGATCTAACAATCACTTGCTAATATTGGGGGGAGGGGCTGTTCAAAAACAAAGAGTGGCTGGAGCCAGGCAGGGGAAACTAAAATTCATTTCATTTAAGTAATTAAGTGGAATATGATCAAGCTTAAAATTAGATTATGGAAATGAACATGATTACTCACCACATAGTCTTTTAATATTTTCCTCCCTTTTGCCCCATAAAGAATATTAATGGGGTGAGGCTCTGCATCCTGCAATGAAGTCTTGTGTGGGGGCATATATTTCAAACAATAAAACTGGGGAAAAAATCTTCCCCATCTTCTTAGAGATACAGGCAGTATTCATAGTACAAACGATAGTAAATGGAGTAGTTAGCTAACATAATATAAAACAAACTTAATCAATTCAGATTCCAGAAACATTTGATGCTCTTCTCTTTCAAATAAGACTATTTATCAAGTTTATGTGGTGTGCCATATTTGGCTTGTACCCCTGGCTGAAGATTTAACTATATATACTGTTATGTTCAGGATGGGTTGGAGAAAACGGTTAGCAGCATTTCTCATACTCAGAAGACATATAAATGAAAGGAACAGAGAACATTTTATTTTATCTGCCATGCTTGGAAGTACAGCTAGAAGACAATTGATTAGAACTTACACAATTCCCAGTTTAAGTAGCTTTGGAAGTGTCATAGATTTTGATGTTCCTTCACCTAGAACAAATGCATTTTTTTTTGGCAGAATGGAGAGGTTTTGATGTTATTACAAGCCCTTTGAGCTAAAAGTTTTGAGGTTAGATAGCATCAGACTCATAACTCATCAAGTGACTTTCCAGAGATCCAAAATTGAAATATGGATAGAACTCGAATTACGGCTACAATTGGGACCAGATTTTTTGCTGCTAAGTGAGACAATTGTTAACTGAGTTGTACCCAGTTTTATGACAAAATAATATAGTTGGAAGGGACCTTGGAGATCTTCTAGTCCAACCACCCTATAACATTTCAGACCAATGGCTGTCCAGTCTCTTCTTAAAAACCTCCAGGGATGGAGCACTCACAATCTCTGGAGGCAACTCATTCCACTGATTAATTGTTCTCACTGTCAGGAAATTTCTCCGTAGTTCTAGGACATTTTTGCCATGGTTTTTAAACAAATCACCATGTTTGTTTAAGTGAAGCACATGGTCATTAAGTAATATGGCTTCCCTCATTGGCTTTGCTGGTTGGGAGCTCACTGGGAAAATTACAAGGGCAATCATATGACATTGGATTTCTGCAGCCATCATAAATCCATGCTACCAAGGATATGAATTTTGACCATGTGACTGCAGGGATGCACAGTTTTAATTGCAAGAACCAATCGTAAAAGTCACTTTTTCAGCACTGTCCTAACACTGAATGATTGTTAAATGAATGGATGTAAATTGAAGAAAATCTGTACAAATTGTGTGCCTATTGGGGTTCTCAGAGACTTAGGATTAAGCCAAGATGTTAAAAATTATTTTCCTCCATAAAAAATTGACTGCGAGAGTTGATGCATGGGATTATCTAGAGATTTTAAGTAAATAAATCATATTCTTCTTCTCCACACATCTAATCACTTATCTATGAAAAAAGCTCTCCTTAAAAAACAAATTGTATATATTTCCATGAGAATTCGAATATGCTGTTATGTTATGATTTACTCAGTATATCCTCACCTATATCACAGATTCTAGATTATAGAATGACGTTTTTTTTTAATTTCTGTGACAGATGAGGGTTGGGTAATGGTGGCATGTGTGTGAATAATAGCTTGGCACCAAGGACCTGGCTGGTTTGCACTTGCCAGCTAAAATCAGTTCATCCTATACATACCTCTTACAGGGGAAAATATTTCTGATATAAATTATTAGCTCCCCCTAGTAGTGTTTATTTCATCATGATGTTGGATGGTGTCCTTGCCTTGCAATCTTAACTGTTTGGCAGGGCAAAACCCATTTTAAGCAGCAAGGCTTTTTCTTCCTAAAAGACCTTTGCAAGATTCTTTCTTTGGACTAACAAATTCATCCTTCAAAATGTCTCATGAAATTGCTAAAAAAGAAAAAGAGGGTTAGAAAGAAACAAACCCCATCAGAAACACAGCCGTATAATCGCAGTTATAACTCACTGGCCCCCGAGTTCAGAAAAACCATGCAGAATATTATGGAAACATTTATTAAATGTCTATATAGCCATAGTCAAAAGAATCTTTGTGGTGTACAACATTATGAGAGCATAAACCATCCACAGTAAGATTGAACATCCATGTTAAAAGGCAATAAATAATAACAGAACAACCAATATCCATATAAACCAGAGTCACATATAAGTCAACCCGTGATGAGATTCTCTCTACATAAAGTAGGAAGAACTCAGCAAAAGCTGCATTCTATCTGGGTCTAGAAGACAATTGATACTGTGGGCAAACTTCCATCTTCCAGGTGGAGCTTGGTCTATGCCAGGGGTAGGCAACCTTGGCTCTTTTATGACTCGTGGACTTCAACTCCCAGAATTCCTGAGCCAGCTTGGCTGGCTCAGGAATTCTGGGAGTTGAGGTCCACGAGTCATAAAAGAGCCAAGGTTGCCTACCCCTGGTCTATGCATAAGGATGTAGGGGATGGAAGGAATGACCTTGAGGGACAGGAGAAAGAACCAGTACCCAAAACAATGTTCAGATAAAGAAATCTTACTATGACATTGCATGCAAGATCCCATCTATTTTGTAACACCATGGGATATGATACAATCTTCAAAGAAATGCATCACCTGTTCAAAGGTCCACCTGCGGATGTGGGCTTTTAGCCTGTCTACAACATTCTGTTCATCAGATCGATTTGTTTGTTTGTTTACATGTTTGTTTATTTAATTTTTATGCCGCTCATCTCGCTGAAGCGATCTAGGTGGTTTGCAATCATTCAATAAAAATATACCATTTAAATCATTAAAACAATAAATAAACACCATAGATTTATAATTCAGTTAAATTCAGTTGAGCAAGATAGAAAGGATGAGAGCAAAGAGCACATGGGGAGGAGAAGGTGGAGTCTATCTAATCTCATCCATTAACCACCTCCAGGGTGCCACTTCCCCATTGGAGCCAAAGGCCAGCTGGCAGAGCCAGGTCTTCAGGGCCTTTCTGTTCCAGAGAGCGGAAGCCATGGCAGAAAAAACTTTTCTCCTGGACCCCACCAGCCAAGGTCCTTGTCCGAAGAGTCTGAAGAAATATGTCTTCTGCTAGCATGGGTGGGGCAGATTAATCCCATTGGGATGAAGCAGTTCCTCAGATAATGTGGACCCACGCCATGAAATGATTTAAACCAACACCTGGAACTGCACCCAAAAGCAAACAGGCAGCCTGTGCAGCTCACAGAACAGCTGTGTAACATGGGCCAATTTAGGGTTTCAAAGAAATGACTGCACAGCTGCATTCTGTAGCAGCTGAAGCTTCCAGATACTCTTCAAGGGTAGCCCCATGTAGACAGCTGAGTTTAATTTCTGAGACCCTAGGATCCTTTATTAATAGAGAGGCACATCCATCACATCAGGGCTATTAAAGGTCAAAAAGACGAGTAATATGTTTTATGCAATATGGGGCCATTTTGTGCAATGTCCATCATGAATCTCAAATCCATCCCCTTTAAAATCATTATTAGATTTTTATGACCTTAGAAAGCAAAAAAGCTATCACAATAAGGCAGAAAAGCTATCACAAGAAGCCAACAAAAATCTCCCGTAAAAATAGGGCACTCCAAAGATTGATTCTACACTTTTGTGCATCAACAAAAACAAGGCTGTGTTTTAAAAAGAAAATCAAAGCATGCTGTGGAACTTTAAAAACATGGAATTCTGTCCACCAAAACCCAAAGTATAAATACATCGGTTAATCTTTAAGGTGCCCTATGAAATTTTTGTTATTTCTGTTTTGCTACTTCAGGCTATTAAATATTCCTCTCTCGAAGCTCTATAAAATGATAATTGATCACTTTTTGCAAACTGTGTTCGATTTATATATTCACTGCACTGGAAAATTGTAAACAAAACAAGCTTTTAAAAATAATTTTAATATCATACTGAATAATTTGGATATTAAAAATCTGCAATGTTTTTCCAATACTTTTCCCCACATCACAAGCCCGATGAATAACCAACAGCTTCTTTATTTTTTTAGAACATATTCTACAGAGACAGACAAACTCATGTACGCAATATAGTTACCAAGAAATAAACCACAGTGAAACAAATGGACACTTTTCTTGTTTATTGATTGGGTAGATTTTAAGTGAATCTTAGCTTTGCAATGTCCTACTTGCAAATTTTATATGGAACTTGATGTGTGGACTAGTTCTCACAATAAATGTTAGTTCTCATATATCAGGGGTCTTCAAACTTGGCCCTTTTATGACTTGTGAATTTGAACTCCCAGAATTCCTCAGCCAGGGAGTTGAAGTCCACAAGTCATAAAAGGGCCAAGTTTGAAGACCACTGTCATACATGGTTCGGTCCTCCTACATTTGTTGTTTCATGTTTCCTGAAAATTCTTCGTTCATTAACATCAGCCATAAAACCACAATGGATAGTTCATTGTCTTAGTTTGTTTAAAAGAATTTTAAATGGTATCAGTTTTTTTGTCTGGATTCCTTATATATATATAGTATATATGATATAGAGAATACAAGCATGATTGCATCCTAACATTTTTTGAAAGTCTATTCCATAATAATGAGGGTCAAAGTCCCCCCCAAAAAAAGCATATAAAAAGGTTATTCAGCCCATTTTGGAAATATATGACTAAGTAAATGGAGACATTTAACCTGCTTTATTACAGAAGACTCTCATAAGCTCCCTTTTCATCTAAAGAAATCTTATCCCCAATCTTCTTTATAACCCTTTCAAATTTATTGTGATCCCATTTTTTATTTTATGCCAGCATTCTTGGTCACTGTTGCCTTTTACTAAGGCATGCTATTTCGTTTTATAACTGTTATTAGCCTGACAGTTTCTAATTTTGAAAAGTGAAAGTTCGGCAGATATCTATGATATTGGGGAATCTATTTTTCTTTAATGGCCTTTCTTATAAATATAATGTATAGAAAGAACAGTCTCAAGACCGAATATTTACAGGGAGAATGAAAGATATGAAAAAGTAAAAGTAGCAGGTAGTTTTTTAAGCTCAGGAACTGAAAAAATAAAGGGATGATTTAAACATGGGAAGGAAGAAAATGAGAAATCATGAAAGTTAGGGATATTTCTAAATAACAGCAAACAGGTAGTCCTTGACTTACAACCTTCGTTCAGTGACTATTAAAATGTCATTGAAAAAAGTGATTTATGACTGGTCGTCATACTTACAACCAGTGGTGGGATTCAGCCAGTTCGCACCAGTTCGGCAGAACCGGTAGCTAATTTTTTGTTGCCCAGGCCCAGAACAGACTTCTGGAAGCGGCATCCACACAGAGAACTGGCTGTTCACCTATTTGAATCCCACCACTGCTTACAACCATAACAGCATCCCCATGTGATCAAATTTTGGATGCTTAGCAACCAGCATGTACTTATGAAGATTTTAGTATGCTGAGGTCATGTGATCACCATTTGCAAGCTTCCCAGCTGGCTTCCAACAAGCTAAGTCAATGGGGAAAGCCAAATTTACTTAATGACTATGTGATTCACTTAACAACTGCAGTGATTTGCTAAACAACCTTGGCAAAAAATCAGGTGCAACTGACTTTGCAAGAGCATTGCTTAGCAAGAGAAATTCTGGTCCTAATTGTGATGTTAAGTCAAGGACTATCTGTAATTAAGGTCGTGCTTTTACTAGAGATAATATGCACTGGGAAAGGTGGATAGTGAGAATATATGAGAAAGAACATTTCCAGTGATGAATCTGGAGATGATTATCAAAAATATAATAGCAATAGCACTTATATACTGCTTCATAGTGCTTTACAGACCCTCTCTCAATGGTTTACAGTGTTAGCATATTGCCTCCAACAATCTGGGTCCTCATTTTACTGACCTCAGAAGGATGGAAGGCTGAGTCAACCTTGAGCCCTGTCAGAATCAAACTGCTGACAGTGAGCAGTGAGTTAGCCTGCAGTACTGCATTCTAACCACTGCACCACCAAGGCTCTTTGGTCTGAAAAAGAACCATTGAATACCTTTTTGACCATATACATCAAGACTGACTTTTCCCTTGAGAGTCAAACAACACAGAGAAACTTCCATTTGAAGACTGGACTAGAAAATAGTTACACTCAGCAAGTTTGAGGGGAAGACAATAGATAAATGGAAGGATGGGTTCAAAGGGCATATTGGAATGTCTTTGAAGACTTGCAACTTATTACTGAAGAGTAATCAAGATGGTGAGTATTTATTGAGATTGTCACCAGGAGCCTCAGTACCACTTAACTTATTGGAAAACTCATCTTGAAAACTAAGAAGCAGCAAGATAGTTGTTACATAAGAGAAAAGATTCCCAAGGATAGCATTGTAGATGCTTTAAAAAAAAAAAAAAGCTCATATGAGCTCTCCCTACCTACAGTATCTCTTTGAGAACAATGTGACATGGCTTTAAGATTGTAGAATTGTTCTTTAGGCGTGATTTTGTAAGATCCATGGGCACAAAATCTGCAGCCTAAAAACTCCTTTTCTGCTTCATTTCAACTTGTGAAAATGTACCTCCATCAGCAACTTTTTCTCTCTTCTTCGTTCAAAATTTGCTTTTATTACAGTAATCTCTTCGCTCTTCTTTCCTTTAATGTGGTCCTCCTTGTTCACATAATCTCCATGTTTATTCTTATATATAATTTTTTTAATCTGCTGCTTTCTTTGTATTCATTCTTCAGCTATTTTACTTTCCCAAATATTGGCTCCCCTATTTCACAGCCTTTCTGCCAAATCCTTATTTTTTTAATCCATCCATATGTCCTTTGAATCTAAGTGCAGGCAAGCCTAAGAGAATTACAGCCAGTTTTTCTCTTACAGAAAGGGTCAAATGAGGAGATTCTGGATGATGTCAGAGCTGGGTAATCTTAAATCCTCCAGAACAGGGGTGTCAAACTGCCGACCCGCGGGCCGGTTGCATCATGCGGAGGCCACGCCCACCCCAGCTCCGGCAATGCAAAAAAAGCCACGACATGTCGCGACACATCACGTAATGCAGTGAGTTTGACACCCGTGCTCCAGAAATAAACTATAGTGATATGTTGTAAAGACTTTGGAGAATAGGCCAAGAAATGTTGCCTAGGAAATGATCAAATAAGAGACAGCATAACTCACAGCTAGGTAGTGGGCAAGGCAACAAGTTCAGAAGGAGCCCTCCCTAAATTTTTGCACTGTAAAGGAGACAGCGGGAGAATTACCGTATTTTTCCATCTATAAGACGCACCCTTGTATAAGACACTCTGGCATGTGAGTTTCTCCACACCGATCAGCTCTTTGGCGGAGCAACGAACAGCCTGAGCTGGCAAATCCGGAAGTTTGGCCGGCCGACGATCTTGCCCCTCCCCCCTCCCATTAGTGGCAAGTCTACAGGGGCTTGACACCTGCACCAGGCGGCATGGCAACCCACATAGGCATGCCCTGGGCTGCGGAGGGTACCATTATTTTTCCGTGTATAAGACGCTGCACTTGTATAAGACGCACCTGGTTTTTGAACAGGGTGCTTGCAGGAAAAAATAGCGTCTTATACACGGAAAAATACGGTATACTTCCAGATTTGCAAGATTCTGTTAACGTAGAATTAGCTCATCCAGTCATGTTTCCTGTCTGGTCTAGCTACCATGGTTGACATAAATATGAAGCCACATCAAAACCACAGTATTAGAGCCTATAACAGAATAGCAGAATAAGAATAATAGAATAACAGAATAACAGAATTGGAAGGGACTATGAAGGTCATCTAGTCCAATCCCCTTCTCAGGCAGGAAACCCTTTATCATTTCAGACAAATGGTTGTCCAATCTCTTCTTGAAAACTTCCAGTGTTGGAGCACCCACAACTTCTGGAGGCCAATCGTTCCACTGATTAATTGTTTTAACTGTCGGGAAATTTCTCTTTAGTTCTAGGTTGATTCTTTCCTTGATTAGTTTCCATCCATTGCTTCCCATGCTAATAGGATAACCTGGATCTGTTCTGTTTTCATCTCTTATTTCAATGGAACGAAGGCCAAAAAGAAAAGCTGAGCATATGTCTAGAGCAGGCATGTCAAACTCGCAACGTCACGTGATGTCGTGTGACATATTGTGACTTTTGTCCATTGCCGGCAATGGGGTGGGCGCAGCTTTGGCGTGACACATCTGGCCTGTGGACCGGCCGTTTGACATGCCTGGTCTAGAGAATACCTGTCTGCCACCTCCAGTTTTGACCAGTAAAACTTAACAATATTTTGGAAGTGTGGCACATAGTTTGTTATGTCACTGTATAACCCACAGAACAATGTAGGACTGCTTTGTCATTCATCTAAATTGTGTAACCAGAAGAAATCAAACAAAGATTTTGTAGAGGGGATAATACAATATGAGAAAGGTGTATTTTTCCCCAGCTGAACAAATCACAGCTTGAGGAATATGATTTAGAAAAGGGAAATGCCAGGTGCTAATAGATCCTTTCATAAGCTGAAGATAGAGCTACAGGATAAAGGAGAATTAAAATAAAATTGGGACCAGACTTTCTGTTGCTAAGCCAGGTGGTTGTTAAGTGATCCAAGTCTAACTTTATCACATTTTGGCCACAATTGTTAAATGATTCCAACTTTCTCCCTTGGCATTGTTTGTCAGAGGCCAACTGGGAAGATCATAAATAGCAACAAACAGGACTTAGACTTATATACCACCCAATAAAGCTTTACAGCACTCTCTAAGTGGTTTACAAAGTCAGCATATTGTCCCCAACAAAAAAGAAAATCCAGATATCAGTTAAAAAGATAAAGAGAAGATTAAACAAATGTTGCATGGTACATCTGTATACACACAACCTTACATACATGAACCCACAAAGAAAATGTCTAAAACAGTGTTTCTCAATCTCAACAACTTTAAGATGTATGGATTTCAGTTCCCAGAATTCCCCAAATCAGCCCAGAGATATTACAATTGGAAAATATTATTCTAAACGAATAGCTTTCTGTCTGAAAATAGTTTTCTCCTCAGTAAACATCGGCTAATAATAATAAGACTAACTAATTTTTGTTTTTCTCTTTATATGGGTAAGTGGGTAGGTAAGCAGAGGGATGGACGGACGGACGGACGGACGGACAGACAGACAGACAGACAGACAGACAGACAGACAGACAGACAGACAGACAGACAGACAGATAGATAGATAGATAGATAGATAGATAGATAGATAGATAGATAGATAGATAGATAGATAGATAGGCACACAGACAGACAAGACAGACAGAGGTGAAGGTGAAGATGAAGAGCAGGGGATAGGTAGGTAGATAAGTAGATGATAGGTAGGTAGACAGACGGACAGATGGACAGATAAACAGAGATGGAGGGAGAGACAGAAAGAGAGAGAGGGGGAGAGATTTGGCATCTTGAAATCTAATGTCTGATGTAAGATCTCTCTTACTCACTTCCCTCAACGTTCGTTCTGCAGAAAACTCCTTCATCTAGTGCTCCATTGAGATTTTCAGAGTATAGTGACTTTTATTTGAATGCCGTGATAAAATGTCTTGCAACACATACGTGAAATAATTATTGATGCTCCATTTCCTTCAGAAAATCCCATTACATCTTACCTCAGAAGACAAGGCTTCATCAGATATGCTGAGATAGAAAGGTACCACTAATAAATTGCCCGTCTAATAGTGGCCCCCCTCCCTCTGTTTAAACTGAAGTCTAAATTATTATTTCAATCTGTATTGCAAAATGACAATTTTGCATCCATACACCTTCCATAAATAGGAGCTCGGCAGAGGCCATGTGAAGTCAAGATAGAAAAGTTAAGCTTTACATTTACTTGTAAATGTTATTACAAGAAGTTGAACTTGTTGTTGGTTTTCCATCATGGTTTTCCATCTTTTCCCAGATACACATGGAAACAATTTGGTAGCTTCTTACAACATTTGTCCATTTAGATCAGGGGTCTTCAAACCTGGCCCTTTTATGTCTTGTGGACTTCAACTGCCAGAATTCCTCAGCCAGCGTGCCTGGCTGAGGAATTCTGGGAGTTGAAGTCCACAAGTCATAAAAGGGCCAAGTTTGAAGACCCCTGGTTTAGATAATACAACATGGCAGCACCCATTAGAGACAGTCCAAAAAAATCAAAATGCTAATCATGGCAAAGCAATTGAAGCCACGCCCCCTTTTCACATACCACTATGCTGCGATTATCAACATCTTGACTTTTATTATTATCTCTGCAAACACCACTGATTCTATACACTGCTAATAAAATGAATTTGGCTTTCAAGATCTAATGTAACGGACTAAGGCAGTGATTCTCAACCTCTGGTCTATGGACCCCCGGGGTGGGCTGCAATGTCATCACAGAGGGTCTGCAAAGGCTTGAAGAAATGTTATGAGTTAAGTCTTGGTGGTCTGTGACCATAGTCTGTGGCCACAACAGGCATTTAAAAGGGTCCGTGGTGAAGAAAACATCCAGGACCACAAATCGCCATAACAGTGATTTACATTTATCATCATTCTTCTGCCAATGAATGAAAATTGATTATGTGCCATCAAGCTGATATCAACTCTTAGTGATCACATAGAGAGATGTTCTCCATGATGATCTGTGTCTAACTTGACCTTTCAGGTCTCCGCAACATATATCCAGCACCACTATAACTGACCCCCCCAACTTCCTTCTACTTGTTTTTTTTTCCTTCTGTTTCCTTCTACTTTCCCCAGAAACAGGACCTAGGTCTTCCCATAACGTGCCCAAGGTAGAATAATTTGAGCCTCCACTGAGAACTCCTGGTTGATTTTTTTCAATGATCCGTTGGCTTCTTTCCTTGGAAGTCTGTGGGACTTTGAGGAGTCTCCTCCAATACCAAAGTCCAAAGGCATGAAAGTTCCTATCCTGTCTCTTCAAAGATTAGCTTTTGCATCCAAAGAGTAATACCATGGCTTGCAGGATTCGACCTTTGTAGGTATAGAGTAATGATATATGGGAATGACCTTGGGCAAAGAGACACAGCCAGGGGAACAGTTGAACACGAGGAAGCTGAGCTCATAGAAAAAAACGGGGGTGCAGCAAACATCTCAGAAGTGGAAAGGGACACTGTGCACCACCAACTCGCCACAACCAAACTGCCGTGGCCAACCTGCTGTGGGACAACTCGCTTCGGCCAACTCACTGTGAGACAATTCAACACAAGATAACTGAATTGTTATCTGCCACTGTTTCTTCGGGGTTTTTTTCATTTTGGTCTTCACATTTAAATTTGTCCATCCTTTAACAACAATGATTTAATAATTCCATTGTATCATTTCTTATATATATATATGTGTGTGTGTGTATGTATGTGTGTGTGTATGTGTATATATATGTGTTTGTGTGTCTGTGTGTGTGTCTGTGTGTCTGTGTGTTTCTGTGGCTGTGTGTCTGTGGCTGTGTGTATAGAGTGCAGAGTGCAGAGAAGAGCAACAAGAATGATCAGGGGGCTGGAGGCTAAAACATATAAGGAACGGTTGCTGGAATTGGGCATGTCTAGTCTAACGAAGAGTCTAACGAAGAGAAGGATGAGGGGACACATGATAGCAGTGTTCCAGTATTTGAGGAGCTCCTACAAAGGCAAGGGGGTCAAGCTATTCTCCAAAGAACCTGAAGGCAGGACAAGAAGCAACAGATGGAAACTAACCAAGGAGAGAAGCAACCTAGAACTAAGGAGAAATTTCCTGACAGTTAGAACAATAAGTCAGTAGAACAACTTGCCTCTAGAAGCTGTGAATGCTCCAACACTGGAGGTCTTCGAGAAGAGACTGGACAACCATTTGTCTGAAATGGGAATAGGGTTTTCAGCCTGAGCAGGGGGTTGGGCTAGAAGGCCTCCAAGGTCCCTTCCAACTCTGTTATTCTGTTAAAAGCAGCGGTCCTATAGTGAATCTTACAAAAAAAAACAGGTTTATCTGATGGCAGCAGATAAGGAACTAAGTGAATCGAGGAAGACAAGAGTTATGCTAATATCGAACAAAAGATGGAGTAGCGTCATAAAAAAAGGCTGCTCAAGGAGGGACAAAATGAAATGTGAATGACAAAAATGAAAATAATGTGAAGAAACAGTTACCCTACACTGAATTGTCCCATGGCGAATTGTCCCGCGGAAAGTTGTCCTAGACCAGGGGTAGGCAACCCCGGCTCTTTTATGACTTGTGGACTTCAACTCCCAGAATTCCTGAGCCAGCTATGCTGGCTCAGGAATTCTGGGAGTTGAAGTCCACGAGTCATAAAAGAGCTGAGGTTGCCTACCCCTGTCCTAGATCTTCTCAGAAGGAACCCTCCCTAGTTTCTTGGCCTGTAAAGGTGGCAAGGGAGATATGCATTTGCTGATTTGTACAATTCTTTTAATGTAACCTTTCAATAAATTTAGAACTATTACTTCTGCGTCTTGTCTGGACTACCTCGCAAGACTTGACATCAAGTCTGAAAGTATGTTTCTCCCAAATGCTTTTAATAACCCAAGAAACTGGGAGTAGAGTCCCTTGCGAGATATTTCCCATTATCACATTCCTTCTGCAGGCTGAACTGCCCCTCATATGTTTCCCTGGCTTGGCTCTTCCTCCTGTCTCTCAAGGCCATTCCCACACATCATTACATTTAGACACACCATAGTATCTGAATCTTTTTCAAGACCTTCATGGTGCTAGTCCCTGGTGTATTGCTTTACTGCTTATTCTTTTCTTATTGATGGTTGACTCTAAAAGGCAGAAGCTACCCACCACTTTGGTATGTTCGTTGGCAATTCTAAGGCTATTTATTCTACCTGTTCTCATAAATTTGATCTTTTTACATTCAATTTAGGTGTATTTTTCACCATGCTCCTTGACGTGTATTATTAGATCCTGCATATCTTTTACATTTTCAAGTTTCTATATAGTATCTTCAGTACTGCACAGCTTATTGATGTTTGGCTTCCAATTTTAAAATCACATTCATCTTCTTCCCATCGGTTTCACATAATATATATTCAGCATATAAATCAAACAAATAAGGGGAGATTATACAGTCTTGTCTCACTCTTTTGCCAGCCTGGTTTTGCCATTTTTGTTTGTACTATGGCAATGATGGCGAACCTTTTAGAGACCGAGTGCCCAAACTGCAACCCAAAACCCACTTATGTATCGTCGGGTGCCAAGTGGGCGTGGCCCATTGGGTGGGTGTGGCCCATTGGGTGGGCGTGGTTGCGGTGGTAACGGCAGACTGGGTGGGACTAAAAAGTTCAATCAATTCCAACTTTGCGAGATTTTTTTTTCCCCACGAGAAGTTGAAATTGATTGAACTTTTTTTTTTTTTGCACACAGCGGCGGAGGCCTAAAGCGAATAGGTTTTATAAAACCCAGCTGAAGGTCTAGGACTGGGGTGACGGCACGTGTGCCATAGGTTTGCCACCACGGTACTATGGCTTCCTGACTGGTGTATAGGTTCACATGAGATGTACTGGGGAATGAATAAAAATACGTATCTTCAAAGATTTCTTTCCAAATTGCTTCTGCCTCTTCAAGGGAGGTTGACACAAAATCTGGCTCTGTGTGGCTACCACAAATTGCCAGTATCTTTAAAGGCCAGGCTCTATCTAAAGATAAATGAAACAGCATATATTCCCATCACACTACTGAGCAGGATATTGTTCACTCACCTTGATTCTTAACAAAGTAATTTCAAACATTTCCTGCCACTTTATTAACAGGACTGCCATAGAATGAGATCCTCAAATTTAGAGACTTTCAGACATGGATGCAGATTGAAAAAGAGATTGCAATGATATCCTTCCATTGAGAATCAAGTAAGGCAACAGCTGTAGGTTTGCTGTAATGGTATGTGGGAATTACCTATGGAAACCAGCAAAGAGGAGATCCCTATGGAAGAATTAGATAAGAGGGAACATAGTCCTCCTATTTGTAAAGTGGGCAGAACTGTAAGTTACTGGGCTATAAAGATGATCAGGGGACTGGAGGCTAAAACATATAAGGAACAGTTGCTGGAATTGGGTATGTCTAGTCCAGGGGTAGGCAACCTTGGCTCTTTTATGACTCGTGGACTTCAACTCCCAGAATTCCTGAGCCAGCAATTCTGGGAGTTGAAGTCCACGAGTCATAAAAGAGCCAAGGTTGCCTACCCCTGGTTTAATCTAATGAAGAGAAGGATGAGGGGGACATGATAGCAGCGTTCCAATATCTCAGGGGTTGCCAAAAAGAAGAGGGAGTCAAGCTATTCTCCAAAGCACCTGAAGGCAGGACAAGAAGCAATGCATGGAAACTAATCAAGGAGAGAAGCAACCTAGAACTAATGAGAAAATTCCTGACAGTTAGAACAATTAATCAGTGGAAAAACCTGCCTCCAGAAGCTGTGAATGCTCCAACACTGGGAATTTTTAAGAAGAGACTGGATAGCCATTTGTCTGAAATCGTATTGGGTTTCCTGCCTGAGTAGGGGGTTGGACTAGAAGACCTCCAGGCTCCCTTCCAACTCTGTTATTCCATTCTAAAGGATACAGTGGGAGAATTGTGCTTTCAGACTTGTAAGAATTTGTTAATTGTAATCTTTATTGTAGCTTTACAATAAAGCTTTTGTGTCATGATTTCTATCAGGTCTGCCTGGTAAAGCTGACATTTGCAGACAATTTCTGATCTGCTCTACGGTTCAGGGTACAAAACCATACTGGTGCCACAAACGCCACTATCCACAGCCTGGTTCAGTTTCCTTGCATGGCAGATGTAATTTCAGATCTGCAATATTGAAGCAAGAGGTCTTGTGAGGTAGTCCAGACAAGAAGCACACCCAGAAGTGCCACCTCTAACTTTATTGTAAGGTTATTCTGCGAATTGAAGTCCATACTTCTGAAAGTGAGGGAGGTTCAGAAACAATGCCCAAATGCAACGCATGTCACCTCGTTTTGTAGTTTCAAATATCCTTGAATACAACGTACGACTCCAAATTTCTCTTGCTAAGCAATACAGTTGTTAAGTGATGTTTGCCCCATTTTATGACCTTTCTTGCCACAGTTGGTAAGTGAATCACTGCAGTTGTTAAACTACTGACATGGTTGTTAAGTGAATCTGGCTTTCCCATTGACTTTGCTGATCAGAAGGTCGCAAAAGGGGATCACGCGACCCCGGGATGCTGCAATGGTCATAAATATGAGTCAGTTGTCCAGCATCTGAATTTTGATCACGTGACCATGGGGATGCTGCAACTGTTGTGTGAAAAGTCATAAGTCGTTTTTTTCAGTGCCATTGTAACTTTGAACGGCCACCAAATGAACTGTTATAAGTGGAGGACTACCTGTACAGAATGCTTCTCTCTGGGTATTCGTGTGTGTGTGCGTGTTTTAAGTTTTATTTTTTTAACTGCACAGCAGGAGCCCATCAGACAGTGTTTCTTAACTGCCAGATCGTCACTTCCTTTGCAAAACTCAATTCTCACATGTGTCCTTTATGGCATACCCAGGAGATGGAAGGCACTTCTAACAATGAAACACCCCAGAACCATAATTTCTCATCCATATGCTAGGTTGGATTGGATTGCAAGATGCAGGAAACATGGTGATCCCTCCACTTAAGCCAAGTTTGACTCTCAGCTGGGAGCTCAGAGGTCTTTGGGCTGGGTCAACTTTTGGTCAAATTCTGAAGAATACACTTAGCTTTCTGCTCTGCAGTTCTGTCCTAGCTGCCGGCTTGGGAGGTTTCCCAAACAGCTCTAAGCCTTCAGATCCAAGAGCAATCTTATTTACAGCCTGCAACTTATTGGACATTCCATGTATTCCATATTGTGACATGACTCAGAAAACAGAGTGGGTTTTTTTAGAGGGAGGGAGGGAGAGAGAGAGAGAGAGAGAGAGAGAGAGAGAGAGAAAGAGAGAGAGAGAGAGAAAAGCGAGGTTGCTTTGCAGAATCCAAGGACTGAGTCAAACCAATTTTCTTTTGAAAAATCTGCATTTACATTTTTCTAAATCTAAATGTAGGGATTTTTTATTATTGGTCTCATTTTTTGTTGTTTGAAAATTGGAGCAATCTGCTAGGATATTACAACAAACCTCATTTTTGCGGGCCTTTATTTAGGAGACAAAAATAGAATTTAAAGACATTTTCCAACTAGGTTTGATTCCTAATGATTTCCATTGACCCATCTAATACAATGTTGTCTACTATACTGATTGGATTGTTGTAATACTGTAACGTGGCTTGTTTAGCTCAGCAGGTGGCATAAACTAATCCAGCCAATCCAATATGTGGCTCACATAGAAACTGTAGCTAAACAGACCATGTCTTAGTGGGAAATATGAAGCATTCCAGGCCTTGCTGTGGATTTTCAGGGAGGGGACTTTCCCAACCCTTGATGCAGCTGTCTGGCCTTGAGTTTAATTGTTTGAATGCCCTCCTTTTTAAGCAGTTTGCTTTCCAAAGCCACTTCCGTAAAAGAATAAAATGCTTAAGGGAAAAAAAACAATTTGTGCAGAAGCAAACGTAACAACATTTAAAATCAGTGGAGGTGAATAAAATAGAAGAAATCAGACATGAAATGCTGTAGAATATATAGTGTTTAACAACCAGCTAAAAGAAATGAAGAATAGAGGGTTGCTGGACCTTTAGGGCAAAAAAATATTGAAGTCAACCTAGCAAAATATCCTAAAACTTCTTAAAATCCTTGCTAACTGAAGACTGGAGAAGAGAATTTCAGGGGTTAACCTGCAGGTTCAGTTAAGGTCACGTCGAAAGTTGAAATTTGAACAGCCTGAGACTTAAATAAAGATAACCCTCAACTTACAACAATTCATTTAGTGACTGTTCTAAGTTATAAAGTTGCTGAAAAAAGTGACCTGCAACCAGTCCTTGCATTTATGACTGTTGCAACATCCCCCCAGTCACATGATCAAACTTTGGGCACTTGGCAACCAGCTTATATATACAACAATTGCAGTGTCATGTGATTGCCATTTGTAACCTTTCCAGCTGACTTCAGTTAAACAAAGTCAATGAAGGAAGCTGGATTCATTTAACAACCACATGTTTCACTTAACAACTGCCTTGCTTAAGAAATTCTGGTACCAATTATAATCATAAGTTGTCCATAGTCATGAACAACCTGCATCCAATTCTTGGGTTCCTATTTACAAAGTTCCAAATGTATTTGTTCATGAATGTCCGTGAAATATGAAAGTACAGTACATCATCATGGCGATTTATGCTATCACGTGGTGACGCTAATGATGCCATTTATGTCGTTTGTATCCATTTACATCATTTTTCTTCATGCATCCCTTTGGCAACTTGGTCCCTTCCATGAAGTCCATTGTATCGAGGCCCTAATAAGTCACTAATATTGGAAACAGCATTAAGTGATTGTTTTCTTTTCACAAGGAAAGTTCTTTTGTAACTTCATTTTGTTGTAAGCCACCTAGAGTCTCTTAGGTGAGATAGGCAATAAATAAATAAAATTGGGAAGTTGTCAAAGTAGTTCAGACAAGAAGCGTAACCAAAAGTACTAATTCTGTCTTAATTGTAAAGTTACATTAACAGAATGTTGCAAGACTGAAAGGATATCTCCCTTTATCTCCTTTACTCTCTGGAAAATTAGGGAGAGTCCCTTCTAAGATGTTTCTCACGCCCTTCTTCCTTTTGTGGACTGAGAAATCTTTTTTCTTGCCAGTTTTCCTCCTGTCTCTTCAAGACCAGTACAATGCACAAAGAAAAAAGCAGAAGTGAGTCTGAAGATTAAGAAGAGGAAGAAGGGGGAAGGAGTTGGTTTGTTTTTATACAGGATTATTGATCTCCCCTCCCCCCCAAGTACTTAAGTTGATTGGCCAACAGGACATAAGAGAGTTGCAGGATGAAGCAGGAAAGAGCACCAGGGATTGCCCAACACAACCTGCCATACATTCTGGATAGCGATGGGTAATTATTTTTCCTGCAGTGTGTCATTTCTAAGACCAAGGAAAAGTCAGTTTTTATATCAGCACAAGGATGGAAGAAGGCACACTGGCCACCAGGAAGTGCTCTAGATAATTAATTGAATGTAATTCTCATGTCTGAAAGAATGTCTTTACAGAACTTTACAGAATAATAACAGAGTTGGAAGGGACCCCTCCTCAAGCAGGAGACTCTATATCAATCTCTCAATGTTGATTCCAGAATATAACACAAAGTATTAAGAACCCAGGAAGACCATTGTGGGTTCTTCTGCTGCAAGTATATTGAACTGAATTTATTATCTAGCGCCGGAAATCTCTATGAATTTTTGTTAACTGAATCAGTGTGATAGGAAATTCTATTTTACTGGCTTTTAATTTAGAGCAAATTCAAAATTTCCTCTGGAAAGGAAAACATTTTCTTGATTAAGTTTGGAAAGAACATATAAATGAAAAAGAGATGAATTCAAGAATGATTTCTTTCACATGATAGTAATTAAAGTAGTAGGGCAATATTTAACTGCTTCATAATATGTAGAGGGGGGCAGCAGTTTATTTGTGCTTTGTCAGTCGTGTAGTCAGTTGGCTACATGAATCTTTGCAGTTTTCTTGGCAAAATGTTAATGGTATGGCTTGCCCTTGCTTTCTTCTCAGAGAGATGGACCAGCCCAAAATCAACCATCTGGTTCCCACTTAAGGCAAGACTAGAAGTCATAGTCACCCATCTTCTAATCCAGCATCTTTAACCATTACATCAAGCTGGCTCTCTCTCTCTGTCTCTAGATTTACTCGGCAATAAACCAACTTCCCTTCAATTGTACAAAATTCCCAGGTAAGAGGGAATCCAAACATTACTCTATAGAGAGCCACTTTGGTGTAGTGGTTAAGGCACAGGCTAGATCAACCCCGACTGCTCTTTAGAAGGCCAGATCCTGAAGTTGAAACTCAAGTACTTTGGCCATCTAATGAGAAGGAAGGACTCACTGGAGAAGAGCCTAATGCTGGGAAAGATTGAAGGCAATAGAAGAAGGGGACGACAGAGAATGAGGTGGCTGGATGGAGTCACTGAAGCAGTAGGCGTGAACTTAAATGGACTCCAGAAGATGGTAGAGGACAGGAAGGCCTGGAGGAACGTTGTCCATGGAGTCGCGATGGGTCGGACACGACTTCGCAACTAACAACAAAAAAGAAACCAGGCGATGTGAGTTCTGGTCCTATCTTGGGCAGAAAGCCAACTGGGTGACTTTGGGCCAGTCTCTTGTCTCTCTAAAATAGGCAATGGCAAACCACTTCCAAAAAACTTTGCCAAGAGAGCTGCAAGTACTAGTGTGAGCACACACCCAGACACACGAATTATCTCATTTTTCTACAATAGAAAAATGAATTAGAAAACTGGGGCTATGCAGACTGCAGGTAATCTACCTTGCAGACACATATCTCTTTATTTTACCCTGGCACAGATGCAAAGAGTCTCCATCTACTTCAATCAGCTGTTTTTGTTTTCTTTGTTTGCTTACATCAGTTTATATAGATGTCTGCTTGCCAGAATGATTCTGGGAAGCTACCAAGCATTAATGATGTGGACCTTGCAAAATAGTTCAGACAAGAAGCAGAACCAAAGAAAAAATAAAATGAACAGGTGGAGCATAGGCGGTAATTGGGTCAACAGAAGTACCCCACAAGAGGGATTGAGCTGTCCTGGTGTACTACCATTTAAGTATGAGCCAGAAGTGTGCTGCCCAAAAAAGCCAATGTGGTCCTAGGCTGCATCAACAGAGGGATAGCATCAAGATGATGCAAAGTTTTGGTACCACTTTATAATGAGAATACAGCTCTAAACTGCACTTGGAATGCCACACTTGGAATACTGCAACCAGTTCTGGTCACCATGATACAAAAAAGATGCTAAGGCTCCAGGAAGAGTTCAGATAAGAGTAACAAGGATGATAAGGACTATGCAGGCTAAACTGTATGATGATCAGCTAAGGGAACTAGACATGTTTAGCCTAACAAAGAGAAGGATTAGGGATGTCACGATAGCAGTCTTCAAATATCTGAGGGGCTGTCAGATAGAAGAAGGGGTCAACTTATTCTCCAAAGCACCTCAGTCTAGGACACGAATCAGTGGGAGAATCTCATTAAAGAGAGATCCAATCTAGAACAAGGAGAAATTTCCTGACAGTGAAAACAATTAACCAATTACACTCCCAGAGCTGTGGGTGCTCCATCCCTGGAGAAAACCATTTGTGTGGGATGAAATGAGGACTCCTGCCTTGGGCTACCTCCAAGGTCCCTTCCAACCCTATGATTCTATTATTTACAACCTGAAGTACAGGTAGTCCTCGACCTACGACCAGAATGGAGCCCCAAATTTATGTTGCTAAGTGAAACATTTGTTAAGTAAGCTTTCCCCCATTTTACCTTTCTTGCCACAGTTGTTAAGTGAATCATTGCAGTTGTTAAGTTAGTAACGCATTGTTAAGTGGCTTCCCCCCCATTGACTTTGCTTGTCGGACATTTGCAAAAGGGGATCGCATGACCCCAGGACGCTGCGACCGTCATAAATATGAACCAGTTGCCAAGTATCCGAATTTTGGTCACACGACTATGGGGATGCTGCAACGGTTGTAAGTATGTGAAAAATAATCATAAATCACTTTTTTTAGTGCCGTTGTAACTTTGAACAGTCACTAACCGAACTGTTGTAAGTCAAGGACTACCTGTACTAGTCCTAACTTTATTGTAAGTTTTCATTAACAGAATTTTGCAAATCTGAAAGCAAATCTCCCCCGTTGTCTTTACAAGAAATTAGGGAGGCCTCTTCTGAGACGTTTGCCATGCCCCCATTCTTTCTTTGGACTCAACCCCTTGTCTGATCATCGCCTAGTCCAGGGGTAGGCAACCTTGGCTCTTTTATGACTCGTGGACTTCAACTCCCAGAATTCCTAAGCCAGCAACCTTGGCTCTTTTATGACTCGTGGACTTCAACTCCCAGAATTCCTAAGCCAGCAACCTTGGCTCTTTTATGACTCGTGGACTTCAACTCCCAGAATTCCTGAGCCAGCAACCTTGGCTCTTTTATGACTCGTGGAGTTGAAGTTCATGAGTCATAAAAGAGACAAGGTTGCCTACCTCTGGCCTAGTCGGAGGCTCTTCCTCCGATCTCCCTTTCCCACACACCATTAGTGTGTTGGTATTGTATTGAAACAGAGGGAGGAAAGAGCCGAGACTCAGTAACACCTCCCAGCTTGAGGGCTGTGGAAAAGATATGGTTTGGTTCATTAAACTCACCAGTTTTAATAATCCACATTTTCCAACATAGAAAATCCGTTCAATGTGTAAGCCACTTCCTGTTGAAAATAGGAGCTGCAATTTAGGGTTTTCATGTTTGTACATCCTGTTTTCAAGCTCAGGAACGATGGAGGCATAGGGTTTAATTTAATGTAATTATTTGTTGGATTTGTATCTTCCCTCATAATTTTTTTCCAGAGCAACATTACAGCAAGCTTCTATTACTGCACCTGGGATATCTTGATCCAGTATCCAACACCTGAACTTAGTCCTTCAATAGCAGAGCAACCCCACCGGAAACTTAATTTCCAAATTACTGGAATTAGGAGTCCATAAGGAGGACAGAAATCCTCAAACATGGCAACAATTTTCATTTACACAAAATAATTTGAGTCCTGCTCGTACTGGAAATGTGGGGGAAATGATGATGTAATAATTCTTTTTCCTGAAGAAAAGAGGAAAAATAAAGAAAGCGCTTAGGAGCCAAAAGTCACTACTTTAAATATTGATACTGTACAGCACAACGTAATTGTTAAAAGTACAGTTGTATTGCTTTCAGCTTTTGTTCTCCCCCCTCTTTTTTGTTCTTATTTTTGCCTGCAGCAAATAGTTTTATGACAATAAAAGCACTAGAAAAAAGCAATAAAAATAATGGGCAGAAAACAAAACAGAGAAAATGGCCCTTTTGGATTGTCATCTTCCCTGGGCTATATTGAGTATGTGATCGAGGTTTTTTTTTTTCCTGCTTGATAAAATCGAAAGGGGAAAAAAATCCACTGCAGCCCATAGTTAGGCATATTTTCCTTACATATTGGATCTGATGGACCCTGCCCTACCTGTAGGAAGAGCAGAAAAAATATCAGCAGATGCAGAAAGATCCCCAGTCCCCAACTCTTCTCAGGTACAGAAAATCAGGGCTCAGAATCTGTGCCTCTCCAGTTGCTACTGAAATAGGGCCCCCAGGGATTCCAGCCAATACGGCCAAAAATGATGCTGGGAATTGTAGTTTTGAAAACTGAAGTGCTCCAGTTTGCTTACGCATTCAGTATAAACCATTAACTCCTGCTAGTGGTGGGATTCAGCCGATTCACACCGGTTCGGCAGAACCGGTAGCTACGTTTTTGTTGACTTTGGCGAACTGGCTGAAGCCCTAGCCCTTTTTTGCAAGGCCCAGAACGGACCAGCGGGAGTGCGTGGACACCGTTTCCGGAAGTCTGTTCTGGGCCGCAGAGGCCCAGGCCCAGAACGGACTTCTGGAAGCAGCATCCGCACAGAGAACTGGTTGTTCATGTATTTGAATCCCACCACTGACTCCTGCCCCATGTTAAACTCAAATTCAGCTGCCAATCAGATTGAATTGTATTTGGGAAGAGATGGGCAGAGTGAACAATTTTATTCTTTCTGCTTCCAGAAAGATTTGGAAATATGTTTTTTTTTAGCATTCCCATTGCTGTTAACTATTATACAGCAGGAATGGCTGCCCACGAGGGAACAATTCTTTGGAGAGAGGATTGGCCACAGCCAACAAACTCTTCTGTATTTGGCACTGCTATTGGGTAGAGCCCAAGTTCCTGTGAAGTCATGTTAATCTCATGTTAATCATGCCAAACTCTTATGCTTCAAATGTTGTACCAATGTGGCACAGGCTGTAGGCCAGCATCTTTGGCAAAGACAGCGATGCAGAAAGCATGCTTTGAAAGCAGGAGACTCCAGAGCCAAAGGAAGCAATTTGATGATCCTCTTCAAGTTAGACACATATAACTAGTTCCCAACTTACAACTAGTTGTTTAGTAACTATTTGAAGTTACAGCAATGCTGAAAAAAGTTACTTATAACTGGTCATCACATTTTGGACTGCTGGAACATCTCCATGGTCACACGATCAAAAATCAGGCATTTGGAAACTGGCATGTATTTATGATAATTGCATCGTCCTGGGTCATTATTATGTATTTATTATTTATTATTTAGAAAATTTATATTGCTGCCTACTCGCACATGGTGACTCAAGGCGGATTACACAGATATAAAAACACTCTATAAAAAGAAGGAAAACAAGAAGAAAAATAATGAAATGATAACCCCCCAGACCCTACCCTGGCGACAATACATATTCAAACTAACCATTTAATGGGCTCTAGCCTGCTTTGGGTTCCCCAGACCTGCTGGCATGTAACCACCATTTATTACCTTTCCAAAAGTTGTGGTTAGTCCATCATTGGAGGCTTTGAAGAAGAGACTGGACAGCCACTTGTCTGGAATGGTATAGGGTCTCCTGCTCAAGCAGAGGGTTGGGCTAGAAGACCTCCAAGGTCCCTTCTAACTCTTTTATTCTGTAATTCTGATTTCTGACAAGCCACATCAATGGGGAAAGCTGGATTTGCTTAATGACCATGTGATTCACTAAATGACTGTGATGATTCACTTAACCATGGCAACAATGTCATAAAATCAGGCACGACTCATTTAACAACCATGTAGCTTAATAATGGAAATTCTGCCCCCAGTTGTGGTCATAAGTTGAGACCTATCTGTATGCATTTTTACTTTTTCTTTTTTGTGGCCACCGGAATTCAAACTGATCTCATGATGGCTTTTTCTATGCAGGTTTTCCCACTTGTTTGAGCTTTCTGCCTGAGGATCGGTTCAACAGGTTAATTCTTTCAATTACCATATTTCTCCATCTCTCTCATGATTTATTTTCTTCCATTTGACCTTTGCCTTTCAAACACTGTGGGCATTATTTCACCTCTACGGGTTTTTTCATATTTGCCATGATCCATTTTTGGGCAGCAACATCTTCCCTGTCACCATAAATCTCTGCTTAGTTCAAGCCTCCATTTATGGCGGCTTGCTCTTCTTTAAGTTTTCACATTCTTCCTTTTCATCCACTTGTATATTTTCTACAGTGGAGTATACCTCCTTTCCACCTGTGTTTTTTTAAAGCACTTGTTTTGTTTTCATATTTGGAGGAAAGTTTTTTTTTAATTAGTCAAGACCTCTTTTTCCTCTTCTTCACCATACTTTTTATTCATCTCTTTCCCTCTGTTTTCAGTGCATTATCATCCTGGAGCTATATTCTTCTCTTATTCATTGGATTTTCATTTTGCAGTTGTGTTTTATTTATTTTTTCCTCTTGATTGTTCAGAGAATTTTAGGACTCTTGGCCCATTTGCTGTAGCACATTTTATCTAGTCTAATTCTTTGATTTCATCATCCATCTTTCGCCTCTCATAGGATCAGATGATCCATGTCGTATTTGGCATTTTGAATTTTGCAGTTCATTTGTGTTCAGTTCTTAAGTCCTGGTGCATAAGAGCAGCTCTTTGAGCCCAGTTTTGTGGAGGAATACAATCCGGAGTCCCAGGAGGAAGAGGATGCTTCTTAAAGGGCAAAAAGCCAGCAGAGCTTGGATTATCTGGTAGTTAGGAAAAGGTAAAGATGGACCCTCCCTAGCTATTTGCAGACTATATTTATGCACAAGGTTATTTTAGTCTGGCAAGATTCTGTCTTTGGGTGAACAATAAAAAAATTATTCAGAAGTAACTCCACGTGTCATTCTTGGTTTGTGGAGTTAGTTTCCTCACGAATGAAGGCAAACATATAGGTCCAAGGATAATGTTGCAGGGTCCAGTCTGGGTCGGCCACTGGGACCAGAGGTTTAATCTTCCGAGCTTTTGGACTTGTGCATGAACCCATCCTCAGGAACTTCTCTGCGTGCTTTGGGCTGTTCTCTGTGTGTGGTATTTAGTTTCCTGCCTTGTTAGTTTCAGTCCAGTATTTAGTTTCCTGCCTAGTTAGTTTCCTACCTTGTCCAGTAAGAAATGGATGTCTCTATGAAGCCCATGAACTGTCATGGTTCCGACAGATGAAACTCTTTAAAGAACTTTGAGGCATTGTTTACCTTAAAGAATCTTTATTCGAGAAGCATAGCATCGGCACTTACATAGCCAAAGCCAAAATCTGAATTCCCCTCCCCTGAGTACATAGTATCAAAGCACAATTCCTTCCTCTAATTTACAGTCATAAATCACATTCTCCAATTAGTTTGAAATGCAGACTTTCCCTCCAGTTCTCCAGCCCGCCAACTCTTATCATCTCTTATTTCAAAAACCTTGGTTCTCACACTAGTTACAGTATTGTTATGTCTAACTAAACTCCCATGCACATTCCTCCTCCTCCCCCCTAGTATCATCTAATTCTAACTCCAATTCTCAGAGTAAAACATAAGAAGGAAAATGGCTGCATCTCCATATGTTGTCAAAGCAAAAACATCCAATGTTAGCAGCATTGACATGAACACTTTATGATGGTAATCATCTACAATTCTCTCAGCATTTTAGATCCTTTAAATTTAGAGCCAAGAAATGAAGTTCAAGAATTAATGAACTATGGCTGTCACCTCTCCTATATCTGGTGTTCTCTCCTGCTCACTTCCAAAAGTGGAAGGGTGAAACTCCAGGACAGAACCTATTCAAGTTGAATAATCTCCATGCAGAACTTATAGCCTCAAATCTCCACGATCCTAAAGAGGAACTGATTTCAGGTTCTACCTTCAAACTATACAGCATGCCATTGTTTAGATATGGATTGCTGAATCAAATTATTATTGTTTGAGTAAAAAATAAATCGCTTTTTTAAGTTGGTTTGTTTTTGCTGTGGGAATATTCTACGTTCTCTCCCTTGCTTACATTAAAAATCCACTGGGGACATTTCATCAGCATTTTTTATAGTTATCAAAAACACAGGATTATTATAATTTTTAATCTGCCTGCAGACAGGTGTATAGCTAAGAAAGTTGAGATTTTGTATTATTCTGCAACAATTGTAAGACAGTTGGGCTCTGGGCTACTAGAAAATCTAACTTATTAAGGGAAGAAAGGACATAGTAGCAGAAAAAATATGTGCTTAAAATTGGGAGCCCTGTTGTGTGTTGCATTTGCCAGCTATGAGTAGTGCTTTTAATTAAGAATAAGCATCAAATATATCTATGGTCTCATATGGTCTTGGAAATAAATTTGGCAAAATGAAATCCAGCTATAGACCAGAAGATCCTTCTGGAGTTTATTCATAGCATAAGAGAAAGGGAAACAGGATAGTTGGCCACCTGATGAATGGCATAAATTGATGATGGTTGCAATGTCCCAGGGTCACTTGATCACCTTTTGCAAACTTCTGACAAGCAAAGTCAATGGAGAAGCCAGATTCACTTAACAACTGCATTACTAACTTAACAGCTGCAGTGATTCACTTAACAACTGTGGCAAGAAAGGGGGTTTAATGTGGCAAAACTCACTTAATAACTGTCTTGCTTAGCAATGGAAATGTTGGGCTCAACTGAGGTCCTAAGTCAAGTACCGGAGATAAATATGTTCTATTCTATTCTATTCTATTCTATTCTATTCTATTCTATTCTATTCTATTCTATTCTATTCTATTCTATTCTATTCTATTCTATTCTATTCTATTCTATTCTATTCCATATTCCATATTCCATATTCCATATTCCATATTCCATATTCCATATTCCATATTCCATATTCCGTTCCAGTCCTATTCTTTTTCCTATTCCTATGCCTATTCCCATTCCTATTTGTATTCCTTTCAGTTCAGTTGGGTGAATCTTTCTGAAAAATACTTTGATATAGCTGTGGCTGAATCTGTATGCCGAGGGAACCCATAGCTGGATACCTGTCTGTGTCAACCCTGCAAGAACCGATTTACAGTAAAGGATCAGGTTGATGCTTATGACATGAAGCTTTAAAATTCACAGGAGATGGTTTCTAAATGTAGCCAAGGTTTCATTCTTCTTCAGATGGGATTTGAGCATGAGAGAGCGTGCTGTGCTACTATTAAAAGAGGTTAAATGATTTGGTAATAAAACTATTGATGTATGGAACGTTCAAATGCAGCAGGTTCATTTTATGCCACTAGTAAAACTTTAAAAATGATCTGCTTTCTTTTTCTCATCCCTGCATAGTTCGAATAACATTTATATTTCATCATTAAAGAAAGATTTGTTTCCTTTCAGCTGCTGAATGCTCCATCTTGTCAGTAAACCCTTTCAGGAGCTCTTGTTACTTTTAATAATAGCACTATTATGTTTAGATCAGCCCACTCACAAGTCTATTTTTGAGAGTTGTTAAATTATACAATAGAAAAATTATTCCACTTTAAAGTGGTTCTGCTGTTCAGAAGCATAAAATAGATAAAGTTCAAACCTCAATTCCATTAAATCATTAATTATATTATTATAAACACAAGACAATAAAACTTCTTCGGTAATCAATGGCAAAATAACCCCTCAATGGTTAGTATAATACAACCACGGCTACTTTACATTCAGTGTCCACAGGAAATAAAGCTGTTAAACTGCCAGTCCTTTCTCAAATAATGTTAATATGTACTTGTCTGAGCTTAAAAAGCAGACAAATTTCGACCCCAAAAGTATCATCATTAGGCAGTTGCAAAACTGATCTGCTATAATAAATATTTCTTTATGCTGTCTATTTTTCTCAGAGTTTTAAAACTTTTTAAAACCTTGTGTCAATAGAGAATTCTCTTCCTTGATAAGTAAACTCACTTTTTTTGGTTGAGTTGATTTAGTCAAAGGTTAACTGGTGTATTCCTTCAGACAAACCTAGTCAAGATACCTTGAGTTTGTAACATTCAAAAATAATTCAACTATGCAAACAACAGTATTGGTAATCTAAAATTATATTTTTAGGGGTATTAAGTAACAGAATTGGAAGGGACCTTGAAGGTCTTGTAGTCCAACCCCCTGCTCAAATGGGAAACCCTATACCATTTCAGACAAATGTTTGTCCAGTCTCTTCTTAAAAACCTCCAGTTTTGGAGCATTCACAACTTCTGGAGGCAAGTTGTTCCACAGGTTAATTGTTCTAACTGTCAGGAAATTTCTCCATAGTTCTAGGTTGCTTCTCTCTTTGATTAGTTTCCATCCACTGCTTCTTGTCCTGCCCTGAGGTGCTTTGGAGAATAGGTTGACTCTCTCTTCTTTGTGGCAACCCCTGAGATATTAGAACATTGCTATCATGTCACCCCAGTCCTTCTCTTCATTAAACTAGACATACCCAATTCCAGCAACCATTCTTTACCACCTGATCTAAAATATACAACTGGTGAGACTTCTGGTTTGCGTTGCAGCGTAATGGGACGCAGGTAGGCAGGGCTCTGCCTTCCGCGCCTGATTTTGCCCTGCTGGGGGCCCTAAAAAGGGCCTAAAATTGTCCCAAAGAGGCGATGAAGAGGAGGGGTGCCTTGTCAATCATGGAAAGATGGTGGTCTTTCCGTTCGATCCAAGGAAAGCGCTCCAAACCGGCAGGGGAAAGACTGGCTACATTCCTATGGCCGGCCATTAGCTGCTGACAACCGAAGAGAGAAAAAGCACTACTTAATACAGTGTAAACAGCATGTTTGGAACTGGGTGAGAATATTGATCCTTTATTTACTATTTTACAACAGAATTTTCTGGGAAAGGCTCCAAAGAAGCGAAAAAACCTCCAAATGTAAATGGAAACGGCATTTTAATTTTATGGGGGACAGAAACATACAATACTGAAGTGGAAGTAACATAAAGCTATAGTTTCAATAAATTTGAGAACTGAGATAACTTAAGATTTTCTCTTTGAAAAAAGAAAAAAAACATTGAGGCAAAATATAAGAAATCAATCCTTTGTTTTAAGAGTCGAAAATGGACTTTGAGTGACATCTAGTGGTGGATTTGTGTATAGCACTATAATTTGCTTTGCTTGGTGATTCCTACCCTGGGAGAACAGCTGGCAATAAAGGAAAATATTTGGGCATACTTATCATCCTGACCTTCTTGGATTATAAATACCTACTGAGCTTGGACTTTTAACTTTAAGAGCTAGTGGGAGAGAAAGAAAAATTTGACCTTGGACTACACCTGGCTGGGAGAGACCTTTGAGCTGTTTTCAAAGAGGTTGCACATTTGGAACACTTTGAATATTGTGGATTACAACCTTGTTTGACTGACAACTTTTGGGATACTTGAGACAAGGGATTACTATAAAATATTGCCTTCAGAGCAATATTTCTTCTATACTTTGGAATATATTGGATTATAAAGGATACATATAAAGACCAGAAAACTAATCTCCAAGAATGATGCTTCAATAAAAAACAAACACCTTTCAGAAATATTCTATGCTACAACTAATCCACCAAACAATTGTTGAATGCAAAGAGGATATAAAAAGAAATCATAATGAGACTAAAAACAATTTAGACAATATAAACGAGCAAATCTCCAAATTAAATCTACAGCTAGAAAGCTCCCAGATAACAGCTACAAAGTTTGAACAAATAATCCAGAAATCAGAAGATAAAACAGAGGGAGTGGATTTAAATATTAATATTAATAATAATAATAATAATAATAATAATAATAATAATAATAATAATAATAATAATAATAATAATAATAATAATAATAATAATAATAATAATAATAATAATAATAATAATAATAATAATAATGATGATGATGATGATGATGATGATGATGATGATGATAGTTGGAAGAGTCGTTGGAGGTCATCTAGTCCAACCCCTGCTCAGACAGGAAACCCTATACCATATACCATATATACAAGACTTAGCTATAATAACGAAAATGCAAAAGACTTTTTACCCCTTAGGTCTGCAAAATATATCTGATGGCAAAGAAAAAGATTTTGAAAAGGGGAATATAGAGCTGTTAAGGAAAATGCCACAACTTGAGAGACAGGAAATGAAAATAGAAATGGAGGGAGAAAGGAACTGGGAGTTGTTTAAGGAATACCCTACCCAAATTGTTTTCCTCATGCCAAGCAATTTTCACAAAAATAAAAAGAAAATTCCTGGGCGATATAATTGCCCTGGCATGGAAAGTGACTTTGGAAAGAAAGAAAGTGAGAGTCAGATTTAAAAAACAGAAGACTTGACCTTCTAGAGGGGGCATTATATGTTTAAATACTTTTTTGAATAAGATTAAAAGAATGGAAGACTTTTAAATATAATTAGACTTTTATTATGAAAGATATGATTTAGAATTAGGTTTTTTTTTCTTTTTTTGATATGGGAAATATGAAGATAAGAGGAGGATTTATTTAAACAAAACTTTCAGCTATATAAATGTAATTAATATTGAGAAAATTATAACTGATAAGGATATTTCAAATACTGATGGGAAATCAAACTTTAACAAGAGCACGAAAAACAGGATATTGATTAATGAATTGACATTATTGATTTATGAATTGATATTATTGTTATTTGTATGATATTAGTAAAATACGATGAAGATGCTTGTATCTAGCTTTGTGTACATTAACAGTACCAAAAATTGTAATGGTGTAATGAAGGGAAAATGGAAAAAATATGGAGAAGAAAAAAGGAAAAAATACTGGATCGTGTAGTATTGAACAGATTTATATTGAAAAAGTCAATGTTAAATATTTGAACCCAGACAACATGTTGTTTACTAAGCACTAAAGACTGTAATTTTTAAAAATTAATAAAACTTTTATGAAAAAATAAAATAAAATATACAACTGGTGCATGCTGACCCATTGTATCTTCTGTGACATAGCAAGGTTAGATTAAATATAGCGAATATAGATAGATCTCATTTAGCGAACAGTTGCTTAGCAACCAAAGTTAAAATAGACCCACTCAAAAGCTGCTTACGACCTGGTTCCAGAGTTTTGACAGCCGCACCCACACCCACAGTCACACGACTGCATTGGGAGTGCTTGACAATTGACTCATTTACATCTGGTTGCAGCAATCCACTGTCAATGTCACGCTCTGGGGAAATCAGGAGATTTGAAATCAGTTCAAATGTGTATAAAGATTTATTGGAAGCTTAAGCTCTCTACAAGAATCTGACCCACTAGCGGTCAAGGGAAATGAGCGGGGGATAAGAAAGGCATTCAAGTTGGGCTGGACTTAGATCTCTTGCAGGTGCAAAGAGACTCTTGACTGATGACACATTTGACCCCTCCCTCAGGCTCAGCATTGTCATCTCCTATACTCAAGTGACCATGATTTATTTTTATTTACTTATCACATTTATTTGCTGCCCATCTCCAGTTAAGGCAACTCTGGGCAGATTTACTCTGATTTATGATGTTTTCTGCCATTCTCTGGGTTTTTTTAGCCAGTTTTCAGTAAAAAAAATATACCCATAGAAATACATGGGTTCGTTTAACGTCCACATTGTTTGCCTAACAACTGCCACAAAAAGTCATAAAGCTGGATCCAGTGGCATTTGTGCCTTGACATGTCATGACTTAAACTGGACATTCTAGTTTCCTTTACCATCATAAATCGAGGACCACCTGTAATGAAATGCAACCATTGGAATGGAGCAGTGAAGCGTAAGCTGGAGAGTGTTACATACCCCTACATTATTGTTGTTGAACTGACCAAGTGATTTCCATTTAAGTTTTTGTAACCATGAGAACAGATCCTGGTTCCTACCTTACAGAGAATAATTTTCAAATGTAAGTGGTGTAGAAAGATAGATGTTTATTTTGAATAGATCCTTTGTTGTCTGAAGCACAGCTTAATCATAACAGTCTGGGACAGAATAACAGGCCAGCCAGTGGCATTTGAGTCAACTTAATGTGCACCAATTAAAATCAGTAGCTGAACATGAACCACCGAGTTGATCTGACTCAATTTGATGTAGCAAAAGTATGTGTTCACAAGAGGAAAAAATTCCACCAAAACTTTGAATCAACTCAGGGACACCTAATACAGTTTGACGCATCAATTCAACGGAATGATTTGACCGAATTATCTTTGATTTGACTCTTCAAATCAAATCTCCACAGAGCTCTAGTGGTTCAGTCTCACTCTTCCCCATTAAAAAGTAAAAATGTATTGTAATTATTTCAAAAGTTGCATGGAAACACATAAAGCAGCATATGCAAATGTCAGGCAAATCTACAGCCTTATTTTGCCATATTTCCTCTTCCTGGTTGCTCTAAGTGTCCAATGAGCTTTGACACCAAATATTGTTGGATCGGGGGGCCCTCTTTCCTGCATCTTTATCTATTGCAAGGATAATTACTTTAGCACATTATGAAGAAGAATCGTAGACACCGACCAATCCACTCATTCTTGTGCACTCTCTCACATAGGATGGTGAGTAGATAAAACTTGAAATTGGGATCATGCTCTAAATTATCAGCTATATCCCTTCATTAACAGAAGTGTGTTCCAAAAGAAAATAAGGTCTTTTGCATTACTCATTCTCAACATTCTCCGCATAAGAAAGTTTTGTCTGGGGGCAACGTAGCAGCTAGGCAGGACTATCTGCCCTTGAAATGCAAGGGTAAAAGTGCTGTCCTTCAGTCCTTTGTTGCTATCCTTTAGATCCAATCTGTATAAAATGCTTAGTGATAGCATTATACCTCTGAAATCCTGTTAGACAGAAGCATCAAGGTTTAGATGGTATTTAGATAGATTCTCACAAGCTCACGTCTCCAATTTCTTTACTGCCATTAATTCCTAGAGACATTATATCTTGCCATAGACAAAGAAAGTAGCAGGTTTAAATAGCAAGAAAATGTCAGGGTATTTAGCAGGTTTCTCATTAGCCCCAGGACATGGGATGAAGGCACAGAATGCAGTAGCTTTGATGAAGCTAAGTGGTATTTACTGAACCATTGCTTTTTGTTAAAAGTTGGCTTGGAAGTCTAGCATGAAGAGCATTGATATCATAGAGAAAAAGTGGGGTAGACATAACAAAAAAAAATGGAATAGTGGTTAAAGGATCAAAAAAAAAAAGTTGTCACACATGGCAGTGAGAAAGTCTGTATGGTGCTTCAGATTTCAGGAAAAAGGGCTCCAGAGCAGATGGGGGTACTCATGTGGCCCCTGTTATTGTTCTTTTAATATAACCCAATATGTCTTCTCCTGAGATCACATTGCAGCCAAGGAGGGGATCTTCAGCACACATGGAAAAAACACAGCTATTTTAAACCTTTTCTGATCCTGGCATCCCAAAACTGAACAGCTTTGCAATGAATTTGGTAAGGACATTCAAAGGAAAAAGAGGGACAATGAGCACCTGTTTGAAACTGGCCAAGGTTACTCTTTTTCTAAGGTGTTACTACCATGCTGGAAAATCATCCAATTTATCTAAAAAACATTAAGCACTGAATTATGGCCAGGGATAGTTAATGAAAGAATTCACTTTCTACGCTGAGACACGGACTATGAGTGAATTATCTCTGCACAGCAGGGGTGTCAAACTCGCAATGTGACGTGTCGCGATGTATCGCGATTTTTTTCCCCATTGCTGGCAATGGGGTGGGCGTGGTTTCGGCATGATGCATCCAGCCTGTGGGCTGGCAGTTTGACACCCCTGGTGTACAGGGAGTGGAGTGGAGCTTGAATTGGTCCAAGGCAAATTGTCTTTATTACTATAACAAAGCCCAAGTTGAACTCTATTGTTAGTGCACACTAAAACAATAATAAATGAGCTAGTTTGGTATGGTGGTTAAAGCACCAGGCTAGAGACCAGGAGAGTATGATTTGTACTCCCATCTTGGGCACAAAACCAACTGAGTGACCTTGGGCCAGTCACTCTCTTTCTTCCCTACCTAGGAAGGAGGACACTGAAAATGGTTGTAAATGTGAGCTGGTTTCTAAGCACTCAACATGCAATCATGTGACCGTGGCCCAGCCATCAGAACTTCAAATCCAGGCCTTAAGTACCCTTGTGTTTTTTTTTGGGGGGGTATCCATTGTAACTTTGAACGTTTGCTAAGCCACCGGTCATAATCAAGGATCACCTGTATGGGACTTAAGTAAATGTCAGGACAAAATGTTGTTGGTCCAGAAAAATTACCTCTTAGGGATGGGCTTTCTAAAGAAGTCGTGGCAGAGAGATCTTCTGTGAGGCAGAAAAGATGAAGGAAGAAATAAGGAAAACATTACTCTTGCAGTGCTCAGACAGGCGTAGACTGTAAAGGTAGTGTTTATAATTCCCAGCAGTCGTGAAAGTAAATTTTCTAGAGATATTTGCTTCAGGTTATAAGAGAGATTGCAGCAGGACCGATTGTACTAAAATCGATGGATTGAGGTATGCTTTCCTGAATTTATGCATTTTGCAAGTGAACCACAAGATCTACTATGGTCAGAGTAAAACCATCTCGATACATACATGTGCTCAGGCTATGCAAAGCTGCAAAAGGATGCAGGCAGTTGACGATGCTTGGAAGGAAATCACCCAGCCGAGCTCCTTCACAAAGCAGCACAATTTCTCCAGCACTTCCATTCAGTGGAACACACCCACTACAGGTAATCTTCAACTTATGACCTTAATGGAGATACAGTCATGATGGTCATAAGTCAGGATATTGACATTATCCATCTGATTTCACAACCTTTTTTTGTGGCGGTCTTTAAGCAAATGTGATAGTCGTAAACTGTGACCACCACAGTTATTAAGTAAACTCATGGTTTCTTTGGTCTTCAGTAAAACTGTCATAAAACATACTTATGTAACCATGGGACGCTGCAAATGGCCATAAATGCCGTACAGTTGCCGAACACCCAAAGTGACCAGACCACGGAGGGAGAAATTTTGAATCTGGGTCATACAGACCCCCAAAGCAATCTGTCGGAATTTCAAACAGTCATTAAATGATTGGTCATAAATTGAGGGCTGTGTGTAGTAGAAACACCATGTAAGAACTTCTACATCTATGCTGTGCTTCTACTGAAGTTTCTCCTATATTGAAGTTACATGAAGTCTTCAGACGTTACATGAAGCTTCCCAGTGAGGAATCTTATGTCATGGAAACATTGACTTAGTACAGGTAGACCTCGACTTACAAAAATTCATTTAATGGCCGTTTGAAGGTACAACGGCACTGAAAAAAGTGACTTATGACCGTTTTTCACACAACTGTTGCAGCATCTCCATGGTCACATCATCAAAGTTCAGATGCTTGACAACTGACTCATATTTATGGGGGTTGTGGTATCCCAGGGTCATGTGATTACCTTTTGTGACCTTCTGACAAGCAACGTCAATGGGGGAAGCCAAGTTTGTTCAACAACTGCAGTGATTCATTTAACAACTGTGGCAAGAAAGGTTGTGAAATGGGGCAAAATTCACTTAACAACTGTCTCACTTAGCAACAGAAATTTTGGGTTCAGTTGTGGTCATAAGTCAAGGACTACAGGTATATGTAAGCATGCTGACACCTAAAGATACCTTGATGCTGGCTTCTTCCACAGTAGGACAGATTCAATTATTTGCTTTGGAGATGATGATCAGGCTTATGAGAGCGATGGGTAGTTAAGAGGTCAGCTGCTCACTTCTCGGCAGCTGCCCAGTCTGAGAACAAGGCCTCCTGCAAACACCTAGCATAGCTCTTTCCGAGCCCTTAATCTCAAAATGTTGCCTACTTTTGATAATACTGTTAAATGCTCTTAATTCTCAATCAGCATTCCGACAAGGAATTCCGAAGCCAGAAAGTCCCATCTTAACTAACAAGCAACCATTCTAGACCAACATTTTAACCTAGGAATAAACTAGAATTAAATTCTAGGATTTAATCTAGGAATAAATGTGGTACCTTTTTCACTGAGGATCGAAGGGTGAGATTCAGAAGACTTAAAACTTGTTCTCAACTTATCCTGCTTAGGATATGTAAACTGAGTTGTGTAACTCTTGCATGGAACAGCAGCTTGCTATAAAATGTAAAATACTCCACGTGCAACTACGTGTTGGGATTATAAATCCTAAGTAAGTTTAACTTGCTGTTTTGGAAATGATGATGTAATGATGTTGGGGTCTTGAAGCAAACACCAGCTTTGGCTTCCCTTATTTTTCCCGCCTGTAAATAGATTTCACTTTTATATTGCATGGAGTTTTGACAGTTATCAAATGGGGTGGCTGGTCTAATCTAATCAGTATTTCTGCAAACGTCCAAAAGAGGAATCTCTTGCCAGGTCTGAAATTGTTCAACTTTAAAAATCAGTTGTACTGAGACAAACAACCAAGCTTATTTAGAAATCAATGGCTCAACGAGCAGCTGACTTCAAGATGTATTTAATTGTGCTGTTTCCTTGCTGACAGTCCAGAAGAGAAAACCAAATCTGTGGTTTTTGACTATGGTGAGGGATGCAACTGATTTTTTTTTTAACAGAAAGAATACATTGTCTGTTATGTACTGGGCCTTGCTGAAGTCATTCAGCAAGGCTCAGAAAGTTGCAGAGAGGCTGGGCCTTGCTGAGTCATTCAGCAAGGCCCAGGAAGACTGGAAACAGGTTGCAAAGACCCGGACAGACCACATGGTCTGCCCGGGACCAGTTGCAGAGACGCCCGGAATCCAGACAGGCTGTCTCCAGCCTCGTGCGCATGCGCGAGGCGGGAGAATAGCCTGCATCGATTGGCTGAGCATTCCCTTGTAAGGGAATATAAGAAGGTGTGGCCAGTGTGGCCAGGTTGTTGTTGTTAGTGCTTGATTCTGTGTTGCTTCTGTTCAATCTATCTACATGCTTCTGTTCAGTGCATGTGCATAATAAAGATAATCTTTTGCACCAACTGCCTCGTCTTCATGTCTGCGTTGCGAACAGAACATTGTCATTAACCAATATAAAAGAATAGCAGAGCCAATGGGAAAATTCTATCTAGGAGGGTCCTAATACCACCAATAAAAAAATCCTGTCTTTCTTCTTTTAATGGATTCTGTATGGGGGGAAACAACAGAGAGGAAGGGGGAAAAAATAAGTGATTATATATTGGAGGACAATGCAAACGGTCATTACTAGTGCCCTTATGTTCTCTTTTAGAAATGTGGCCTTCAAAACAGTGGTAAGGACAAAGAGGAGGTGTACATCTCTTGCTAACAAAACATGCTTTTTAAAATACAAGTTTACATTTTTGTTAAACAATGGTTTAATTGCAGTTTAAATTCAACTTTAACAGCATCTCAGTGCCAGTTCCATATATTCCTGCTAGGGAAAGATGCATCAATTTTTAAATAGAGATGAGGAATTTGATTGCTCCTATATTCCATACAGAGCAGTTTGGTATATAGGTAGTCCTCAACTTTCAGCCATTCATGTAGTGACTATTCAAAGCTACAAGGGCACTGAGAAAGTGACATACAACCTTATGATCATTGCAACTTCCTTGGCCTCAGTATCAAAATTTGGGGGCGTGGCAATCCACCTGGGTTTACAATGATTGCACAGTCCCCAGGGTGACCTTCCCAAACGGCTTCCGACAAGCAAGGCCAATGAGGGAAGCTGGATTCCTATAATGGCTACATGATTCAATTAACAACAATGGCATACAAGGTTGTAAAATTGGACATGACACACTTAACAACCGCCTTCCTTAGCAATGGAAACTCTGATCTAAATTGTGGTCATAAGTCAAAGGCTTACGATTAAGTGATTAAGACACCAGGCTGAAACCGGGAGACCAAGATTTCTAGTTTTGCTTTGGCATAAAGCCAGCTGGGTGATCTTGAGCCAGTTTCTCTCCCTCAGCCCTAGGAAGGAGGCAATGGCAAATCACTTCAAAAAAGTCTTGCCAAGAAAATTGCAAGGAGTTCTCATGCAGTTTCTGAGAATTAGACACAACTGAAGAGGGGAAAAAAACCCATATGCCCAGGCATTTCCTAGCTGACCTTCTCTGAATTCAAAAGGGTCAGTCCTAGTTAGTCCAGGAATAAAGGACTACCTGGGAATTCTAGAGCTATTGGCTAGGCTTGGAAGTTGAGAAAACATCTTGCAAGAAGACAAGGGCAATCCACTTTGATAACACTGCCAAGAAACTGTATGGAACCAACTCTCAAGAGTTGACTCCACTCACGTCTGTCTTTGTTGTAATAAGCCTGTTGTTGGCTACTTCTGAATAATGGATATTTATAATCTGCACTGCTTGTGTACTTGGGCACAAGGCAAAAATAACAAAACCACCAACTCACTGGTGTTTCTTCCCTTGCCTAGAGAAATTCTGTTTACTGTCTTGTACATGAGCACTCCAAATAAGAGACGCAATAAGACGTAGTCTCTGATAAACATGTATGAGGAGTGTAGGAGCTATATTGGGTAGAAATTTATCTCTTTGTAAGTGTTATGTCCTGGGACTGCTGAATGACTCAGCAGGCTCACGAGGCTGCAGAAGGCCCGGGCAATCCACGTGGTTGCCCGGGACCAGACAGGCTGTCTCCAGCCTTGTGCGCATGCGCAAGGCGGGAGACTAGCCTTGCATTGATTGGTTGATGCTGTCCCTTGCAAGGGGCTATAAAAGGCCATGGTGCCATTTTGTCTTCTGTTCTGTTCGTGATCTCAATAAAGACTTGTGTTTGTTACTCCTGGCTCGCCTCGATGTCTCTTCGGCTGAAACAGAACATTGGCGATGAAGGTGGGATCCGCTGCAAGAAGAAACAGGAGAAGCTAGGCTGACTTACCAAAGGAGGCCTGAAGCGCTGAGAAGTTCGGCGTCCGGGGGAAGCGATTGCCTGCCAGTACGAAGACGCTGGAGGTGAGCTCGGCTTCAAGGGACCCCTTCTCATTCCTTGCAGCGAGAGGCATTGAAGAGGTTACAGGCTGTAAAGATGTCAAAGCTGGGCCGTTTGTCAGATTTTGACACGTCTCACCCTGAGCGCTGGAGTTCTTATGTGGCTCGGGTGGAGAATTACTTTAGAGTTAATAAGATCCAGGAAGACGGCCTCAAAGCTGCTACATTGCTGTGTGTCTGTGGGCAAGAGACTTTTGACATTGCAGAAAATCTTGTAGCCCCAGCACCATTGGAATCAATTGCATACGCCTATTTGAAGAGGATGCTGCGTAGGCATTTCGAACCCAAGCTATCAGTAATTGCTTGGAGGCATGCATTTGAGCAGAGAGATCAAAGGCCTGGTGAGTCTGCTGCGGACTTTGTTGCTGCCTTAAGACAAGCAGCTAGGCAGTGTGCTTTCACGGATCTGGAAGAGAGACTCCGGGATCGGTTGGTTTGCGGACTGCGAAGTCGTGAGCTACAACAGAAACTTTTTGCAAAGGAAGATGTATCATTCCAAGATGCTCTGAGAGAGATTGCAGCTGAAGAAGCAGCAGGCAGCGCTATGAAGGCCCTGCGGCTCGCCCGGAACCCCCCAGCGGCAGTCTCAATCCATCAAGATGTTGCTCGAGAGGCATCCGAAGCGGATCCGGAGGAAGAGGTGGACAGGCTTCAACAGGCCGAAGTGAAGAAGCCTCAAGGGCACAGAGAAAGAGCGGCAGCATCCCTTCGGTGTTTCGGCTGTGGAGGACGCCACAAGTGAGCTGATTGCCGGTTTCACTCCGCTACCTGCCGGGCATGTGGCAGGCAAGGCCACATTGCATCCATCTGTTTGGGTCGCCAGAAGGAACGGTCTACAGTAGAAATGCCTCTGAAAGTTACAAAGGTCCCCAGCCAAAATAGGGTGGGGTTCTGCATGTCCCGTAGGGGCATTTTCAAAACTGGGGTTCACAGGCCCCTAAAAAAGAAACTTCGCCTTGACGTGAAGTTGCAAGGGGTTCCCTTGTTGATGGAGCTGGACACCGGGTCCGCTCTATCAATCATCTCCTTAGACACCTTTAATAAGGTTTGCCACAGAAGTGGCCTTCGAGTCAAACTCAGGCCTTCAAATTTAATCCTCACTGAGGATTAAATCCTCAAAATTCGAGGGTCAGCGTGAAGGGGGAGGCCACAGTCAGAGTGCAGCGTAAGAGTTTCCAAGGACTGCTAGACGTGGTGGTAGTTGGGGGTGATCGCATGAGTCTTATAGGACTCGATTGGTTCGAGGCCCTTGGGATCCAAGTGACTGGGCTGCACAATCTGCAAACATCAGGCCTTGCAGATGTTTGCAAGGAGTTTGCAGATGTGTTCAGTGCAGAGCTTGGTTCATACAAGGGGCCTCCCATTGCCTTACATTTGGACCCAGCCATCACACCCATTAGAATCAAGCCCAGAAGGGTACCTTTTGCCTTGAAAAGCAAAATAGATACAGAGCTGGACAAGTTGATCCAGCAAGGCATTTTAGAGCCTGCGGACTCTAGTCCATGGGAAACCCCTATAGTCACACCACTGAAAGCCAATGGAGAGGTCCGGATTTGTGCGGACTATAAATGTACACTTAATAGAGCATTGCAGCAGCATGCCTATCCGGTGCCAGTGGTGAGCCACATTTTGGCCTCCCTCAAGGGGGGGGCGGATCTTTGCAAAGTTGGATTTGGCTCAGGCCTATCAACAGTTACCTGTTGATGAGGCAACGGCTGAGGCCCAAACAATTGTGACGCACCGGGGAGCCTTTAAGGTAAAAAGGCTGCAGTTTGGGGTTAATGTAGCCCCTGGCATATTCCAAAGTGTGATGGAGCGAACGCTCCGTGGTATTCCGGGGGTCTGTCCCTATTTTGATGACGTCCTCATCGCTGGGGAGTCATCTGTGAACTTAGCTGAAAGGCTGAGAGCTGTTTTGCTGCGTTTCCGCCAAGCAGGGCTGAAGCTGAAGCAAAACAAGTGTAAAATTGGAGTCACCTCCACTGAGTTCTTGGGATTCCGTATCGATGCTGAAGGCATCCATCCTTCGGAATCCAAGCTTCAAGCGATTCAGCAGGCCCCAAGCCCCCAGTCGAAGAGTGAGCTTCAAGCCTTCCTGGGGCTGTTAAATTTTTACCATTCATTCCTTCCCCACAAGGCTGCAGTGGCTGAGCTGTTACACTGGCTCTTGGACAAACAGGCTCCATGGAAATGGACGGAGGTCCATGAAAGGAGTTTCACAGAGGTCAAGGCCTTGCTCTCTTCAAATGTGGTATTAGCCCATTTTAATGAGCAATTGCCTGTGTGCATAGCCTGTGATGCATCCCCTTATGGGGTTGGGGCTGTGCTGAGCCATCTCAAGGCTGATGGGACACAAGTCCCTGTGGCCTACTACTCTAGGACTCTCTCATCTGCAGAGCGTAATTATGCACAGATTGATAGGGAAGCTTTGGCAATTGTGGCTGGAATAAAGAAATTCCACGATTTCTTGTATGGCCGCCATTTCACGGTTTACACAGACCATAAACCTTTGCTGGGTTTGTTTACAACAACAAAACAAACCCCACACATTATATCTCCTAGAATGCTGAGATGGTCAATTTTCTTGTCAGCATATGACTACACCCTGGTTCACAAACCAGGTAAAGAAATGGGCCATGCAGATGGTCTCAGCAGATTACCTCTACAGCAGATAGAGGCAGATCCTGCTCCTGCTCTTCACATTCTTTCCATTCAGGAATTGCCTGAATCTCCCCTCAATGCTAGGGACGTGGCTGCAGAAACTGCCACTGATCACACGCTTACACGTGTGCTGACATGGGTGTTGTCAGGATGGCCTGACACGTGCCCGGGTGCAGAATTCCAAGGGTTCTGGTAAAGGAAGCACGAGCTTTCTACTTTCAAGGGGTGTCTCCTGTGGGGTAGCCGGGTAGTCATCCCGGCCTCATTGAGGACTAGAGTCTTGCTCTCTCTGCATGAGGGACATCCGGGAATAGTCCGGATGAAGGCGCTAGCATGTAGCCACCTCTGGTGGCCTGGGCTCGATAAAGAGATTGAGGCCCAGGTGCATGGGTGCCAAGTCTGCCAACAGTCAAGGCCAGAAATGCCCCAGGCCCCTGTACATAGGTGGGAGGAGACACATACACCATGGTCGAGGGTACACATCGACTACGCTGGGCCCTTTCAGGGGCAATTCTTCCTTCTCCTCGTGGACAGCCATTCCAAGTGGCTAGAGGTTATTCCTGTTTCCTCCACTACTACTGCCAGGACCATCCAGGTGCTGAGAGGCATCTTCGCCTCACATGGTCTTCCAGATGTCCTTGTCTCAGACAACGGACCCCAATTCACATCTTCTGAGTTTCAGGGTTTCCTTCAAGCCAACATGATCCGGCATGCCACATCTGCACCGTTTCATCCAGCTTCCAACGGTCAAGCTGAGCGTATGGTGCGTACTACCAAAGATGCTTTAAAGAGAATCACTCATGGAAACTGGCATCACAGGTTAGCTGACTTTCTTCTTTGTCACCGCACTACACCTTGCACTGCCACTGGGAAAAGCCCAGCTGAACTCCGCTGGGGTCGCAGACTCATCACTAAGCTGGACAGGTTGCACCCTGACCGGGTGGCTTCACAGGTGTCACAACCGCGGGCACCTAGGAGACTACAGGTGGGCGATCCGGTCCGGGCAAGAACTATGGACCTGGACATCTCTGGGTGACAGCAGTGGTATGCAAGGTCTCTGGGCCACTGTCATACGAAGTGGCCTTGGATGATGGTCGTGTGATCAGACGTCACATTGACCAACTGCGCTGGAGGTTGTCCAGCCACTCTTCCACCCCTGACTCTGCTCTGGGGGGGGGAGGACCACAATTATGATTGTGGACCACAATCTCTCCGCCAAGGTGGACCTTCAAATGTTCCTGCACATGTTCCTGAAGGGGGTTTTGCCATGGAGGCGGCTCCTGACTCTGGCACAGGCACCGGGTCGTTGGGACATGGCAGTCAATCAGTTCCTCAGGCCACTCCAGCTGCTGGTCTTGGGCTCGAAGGGCAGTGTTCCCAAGAGGGGTCCATTGTGGATTTGGGGAATTCCACCCCACCACTGGACTTGGGGAATTCCACCCCACCAAGGAACTCTGGTTTGGGTTTAGCGGATCCAGCCAGTCAGCAGTCTGGAGGGTTGCCTGGGTCTTGGGGGCATCAAAGTCCTGGTCTGCCTAGCCTAGCAGGCAAGATGGCATGCCAGGCACACACACTGGCTCCAAGAAGGTCAGAGAGGGCCAAAGCTCCACCCAAGCATCTAAAGGACTATGTGAGGTTCCTGTCAAGTATTAGGGAGGCTTACTGGTTCTCTAGAACTCTGGACACTCATAGAAGGGTGTTCTATGGATAACCTGAAACAATATGAGGTATAAGGGTCTGCCTGTGTGCAGGCATAATTGTGTTAGAATTAATAACATAATAATTGAACAAAAAAAACATGTATATGTAGGTTGCTTTAAAACTATAAGTATTCACTTATTGTTTTATCTAAGGGGGGAGGGGTGTTATGTCCTGGGACTGCTGAATGACTCAGCAGGCTCAGGAGGCTGCAGAAGGCCCGGGCAATCCACGTGGTTGCCCAGGACCAGACAGGCTGTCTCCAGCCTTGTGCGCATGCGCAAGGCGGGAGACTAGCCTTGCATTGATTGGTTGATGCTGTCCCTTGCAAGGGGCTATAAAAGGCCATGGTGCCATTTTTTCTTCTGTTCTGTTCGTGATCTCAATAAAGACTTGTGTTTGTTACTCCTGCCTCGCCTCGATGTCTCTTCGGCTGAAACAGAACAGTAAGTATTTAAATAGATTAAGGGCTTAAATTTTAAGCAGATTAGGGAAAATATATTCTTCCAAATAGCCTACAGCCTTTCCAACTCTGGAGAAAAAAAGAAGAATACAATTATTAGAAGAGTGGAAGGGCTAAAGGATGCATGATATTGTAAATGAGATTCACAGTAATGCCGTGAGTGAGTTATTGTCCACCTTATGCCCTGGACTACAGATCTCATACTCCCCAGTCAAGAATGAAGTAGGTGATTACAACTCACCAGTTGTAGAGTCTGTTTATGGAATGATCTCAGAAGATGTACAGGTGCCCTTGCTAATATCTTTTCAGTGCAGGCAGAGATAATCCTTTTCTCTCAAATATTTCCATATTGTGAATTCAGGGGCCTCTCTACACTGCAATAATGCACTGCATCCCTTTTCTAGCTTTGTTTACAGATTGTCTTTCTTACCATTTTCATTTAATGCTTTTGGAAGCTCTTAATGTTTAAGAACTGTACAGCAGAAGGGCAGATTAGAAATAGACTAAATTGTAAGAAAATTTAGACTTCTGGGAATATATATAATTTGAATGACTGGGTTCAAATTATCCTACTTTGGACACATTATGTGAAGACTTAGCTCCCTGGAAAGACCTTAATACTGGGGAAAGTGGAAGGAAAGACAGGAAGAGGGCAACCAGCAGAAGATGGATGCTCAATTACAATAGGGATGGTGGCATCACTGGAAGACCTGAAAGACCAGGTTAGTGAGAGAACATCAAGCAAGAAATCTATCTATGTGGTCACTAAATGTTGATATTGAATTGAAAGCATGTAATCATTCAGTGAGAACACCTAGCTCTCTGGAGAAGGTTTTGATGCTGGGAAAGTTGGAAGGAAAGAGAAGAAGAGTGTGACAGTGGTGATGGAGACCCTGTAAGAAGAATTGGAAGAACAGGTTAGGGATAGATCATCAGGGAGAAAATCTATTGATATGGTCACTAAAATATCTGTTTGTCTGTCTGTCTATCTATCCATCTATCATCTATCCGTCTGTCTGTCTGTCTGTCTGTCTATCATCTATCTATATCTATCCTCCAATTTGATCACATACTGCATACCTGTCTGAATACTAAGTAAATTTAGGTCAATTGTCCACCAAGATTAATAACATCTTCATGGAATCACACAGCCATTGTGAAGTGATATATAAAGCCTGTCTTCATTACCATTCTTTTGGCTTAAGAGTGAGTCTAGAAGATGTGGAGCAGTGCAAGATCAGAAGATCTGGAGAACCTGGCCCATAGAATCGCCAAGGGTCAGACACAACTGAATGGATAACATCACTGTCAGAAAAAGAAGATGTAGGTGGGAAAGTATCCATGAACCATGATAGACGTCTAAATAAAGTTACAACCAGATCTTGGTCCTTCTTGAAATCCTTAAATGAAGAAAAAGCACATCCATCTAGCTGTACAATTTAAGCGCTGTTGTGAAGGATCTTTGACCCATTTTTTTTTTATTTCTATTCTGTGTGATGTTTAAAGGTTATGACAAAATTCCCAGACTTCTAAAGATCATCATTAATTTCAATTCCTACTTAAAAGTCCACAGTATATGATAATATCATGTGGGGCAAGGGCATGTCAGTGAAATCAATACAGCATAACAGAGAGAATCTGTCTTTTAGCAACTGCTAAAACATGCAAATTCAATAACATTTCACCATCCCACCTTTACAGCTTTCTAATATAACAAATGCCAGCGTGAACTGGCTGTTAATGATTGGCACATAATTTCAATATCTTTAGTGCCGCAATAAATCACATTTTAGTTTGTTCTTGAGTAGCAGGAAATGATATTCTCAGCTGTGATTAAAAAGGGAGCAGGATTAGCAAAGCTACTTCTTTAGTCTACAATAAACCTGTGCAAAAATCGACATGATTCATCTAGCTCAGGCTTGATAAACCCAAGTTTCCTTCCTTTCAGCAAGTTCACCATGAAAGAAGTTGGAGTTTTAGGAGCTGAAGAATTTGATTTTATTCCCTTTTCACTCCCATGTGTAATTCAAGCATGCTTCAAAGATTATTGGCATATTAAATTGATGGAGTCAGGAATAGAATGGCTGGTGCTCTTGTTCTCAATAAAAGCCTTCTGTTCTATGCATAAGAAATGGATTTTGTGGCACCTTAAGCATGAATGATTTTACTGTGGCTCCAATCCTATCTTCCTTGCAAAAGAAAGGATGTTGTGTTGTTCTGGGTTGCAAAAGAGCAGGCGATTAAATGAATCACCTAGTGTGATTTTGGGCTATTCATTGTCTTTCAACCCAACCTACCTCACAGGGGTGTGATAACAGAGAAAAATAAGTATTAGATATGCTCTTTGACTCTTGAACTATTTTTTTTCACACAGGAAAAGCACCATACTGTGTGTTCCTTAATATATGTGGTCTTGTCAAAAACTGCCATTTTAATGCACGTGATTGACAGGAAAGAGGACTTGGAGAAATGTACTCTTATATTGAGAGGATTAAGGATGTGACAAAATAATGTTTTCTTCAAGTTAAGGCCAAACATGTAGTTTTCTTACTAGCAGTATGGAAGTGCCAATAGAAGAAGACAGAAATGAGGGGTCCTTCATGCTCTCTGAGCTTGCTTGTTTCCTTGCAGACATTTCATTACCCATACTAGGTAACACCATCAGTGCTATGGCGCTTGCTTATTTTAGAGTAGAGTAGAGTAGAGTAGAGTAGAGTAGAGTAGAGTAGAGTAGAGTAGAGTAGAGTAGAGTAGAGTAGAGTAGAGTAGAATAGAATAGAATAGAATAGAATAGAATAGAATAGAATAGAATAGAATAGAATAGAATAGAATAGAATAGAGCTGGAAAGGACCTTGGATGTCTTCTAGTCCAGCCCCCTGCTCAAGCAGGAGAACCTATACTGTCTCAGACAGGTGAATATCCAGTCTCCTCTTAAAAATCTCCAGTGATGGAGCGTCCACAATTTCTGGGGGTAAGCTATTCCACTGGTTGATTGTCCTCACTGTCAGGAAGTTTCTCCTCAATTCCAGGTTGTTTCTCTCTTTGATCAGTTTCCAATCATTGTTTCTCATCCTTCCATCTGGTGCTTTGGTGAACAACCTGACCCCTTCTGCCTTGTGGCAGCCCCTCAGATACTGGAACACTGCTATCATGTCTCCCCTATTTCTTCTTTTCTTTAGACTAGCCAAACCCAAGTCCTGCAGTGGTTCTTTGTATGTTTTAGTCTCCAGGCCTTTGATCATCTTAGTTGCTCTTCTCTGATTTTTTTCCAAACTCTCAACATCTTTTTTGTGATATGGTGACCAAAATTGGCTGCAGTATTCCAGGTGTGGTCTTACTAGGGCTTTATAAAGCGATAATATTATTCCGCATGATCTTGATTCTATGCCTCTGTTTATACAACCCAGGATTGCATTAGCTTTTTTTCTTGCAGATGTTTCATTATCCAAACTAGGTAATATCGTTATCACTGATGATGTTACCTAGTTAGAGTAATGAAACGTCTGCAAGAAAACAACCAAGTTCAGAGAGCATCAAGGATCCCTCATTTCAGTCCTGAGCTAGAGATATTCTCCTTTATTGGAAGACAGAAGTGATTTGTCATTGTTTTAGACTTTTTTATTTTTTACTTCCCAGTCTAATCTACAACTGTGGGATTTCCTAGTGGTCTACCATTCAACTAATAAACAGATCTGATCTCAGTTAGTTTTCTGAGATCAATCAAGATCAGATACGTGCTGCTATCTAGCCAGGCACTGCACACTTAACCTTGAGAGTAAGAATCAACTAAATCAGTGTTCTTCAACCTCAACAACTTTATATACAACTTTATATGTGTGGGCTTCAACTCCCAGAATTCCTCAGCTCATCTTAAAATTGCTGAGTTTGAGAAACACTGGATTAGACAGTAAGAATTCTGAATGAGAATTCTGACCATTAGAATTCTGAGTATATTTAATTTGATTGATTTATTTGATTTTTTTTAATTCCACCTTTATTACTTCATAAGTAACTCTAGATGGTAAACATACTCCTCCCTCCTCCTATTTTACCCACAACCACGACTCTCTGAGGTGATTTGGGCTGAGAGAAAGTGACTGGCCCAAAGTCACTCATTTGGTTTTCATGCGTAAGGCAGAGCTAGAACTCACACTCTCCTAGTTTCTAGGCCACCATCTTCACCACTACACCAAACTGGCATACATAATATATATTACACAACTGGAAATGTATCTACAGGCCGAACATGCTATGTGAACATGCTGATCCTTCTTTATTAGACTTTATCAAAAGTACAGGGTAGCAAGCATAAAACTGTTTGGTTCAGAAATGAAAAGCCAATTCTGAAACTTATAAGGAGGTTTTGGCCCCAGAATGTTCTTTCCACGTATAGTAGTGTGGGAAGTCAGCCCCCCAGAGAAAAATATTTTTGGAAACATTTAAAAGACAATATATTTCCCCAAAGGATTTAAAGGCAGAACCCCCCCCCCCCAAGTCTCTCTGTCCCAAACAGAAACCAAGTCTGCAAAAATGCAGATGTGATAATCTTGTCAGACTGGAGTCAGGAAACTGGGATTAGGAAGAAAGATCCCTAGAATTAACAACTCTTCACACCAAAAATCTAAGAGTCATCAGCCACAGCCCCAGGGAAGCAGGATATGACCTTTGGGACATAATAGGATTAACCCACCACCATCAGAATACCAGAAAGGCACACTCAGACTCAAGTCAAAGTTCATGCCACAGAAACAACTCCAAACAAGGGGCTCCAGAGGGTATAAAAATCCACTCCCTACATGTGCTCACTCTCTTTTCTTCCAGAGCCATCTTCCTGTCTGGCTTTTCTGTTCAATAAACTGCAACCTTCTTTCTAAAGTAGTCGCCATGTTGTTTATTCCCGGCTTGGACTGAACCATGATGAAGACTTTTCCTTCAACAGTAGTAATCAACTTCACAAGGTTGTTGTAATCTCCAGAATAAGAATGGACATATAGGAAGGGGATTTTATTTCTCTTTACATACTGTAGTTCTGCACCCTGTTCTTCTTTGGGGGGGGGGAGAATAACATGGAGGCTTCTGGGAATTCAGTCATTGATCAGGAAATGAGTACAATAAGTCCTTGACTTATGATCAGCTGCTTAGTGACCATTCAAAGTTACAACTGATTTCCCCAGGGCTACTTAGTTTTAAAGTTCCAATGGATGTCACTTACTCCATAATCTCATCACTGTAAATGTTGTATTATGGTTATAAATCGAGGATGACTGTAATAACATTACAGAATGTAAGATGATCTTACTTAAAGTTGAAAATCTCAACTTCGTCTCTTTGGTGCATATTAAAATAATTTATTCTAACTGCAGTGCTGAGCTCTCTGCAGGAGTGTGGTCACAAAAAGATCAGAGATGGATCACAGCCATGTGATCCAAACATCGCCTATTTTTTATGAATGTCTTGACAAAGCCCCTCAGTTCCCCCCATATGCTTTCCGGGCACATTTTCATGAAGAAAAAAAGTCATTACAGGTAGTCCTCAACTTACAATCATCTGTTTAGCGACTGCTCAAAATGACAACATCACCAGAAAAGAAAGCAACTTACACCCGGTTCTCATTTTTATGACCATAGCAAAATCCTCACAGTCACGTGATCAAAATCCAGGCACTTGGCAACTAATGAGGGCAATTTGGAAATAAACCTCCATTTGAGCATGTGCGAGAAATAGGCGGGGATAGTGACGCCCGTCCAATGGCGCCGTGCACAGTAGTTCAGAAGGCAGGGAGGAGTGGAAGGAGAAGGTTATGTTGCAGTTGACTTTTCCGCTAGATCAATTGATAATGAACCCTGCCAAAGAAAATCCTGCCAAATGGGAAGTGTGTGCAGTAATACGATTCCTGTGTGCGAAAAAACTTTCGGCAGCTGCGATTCATTGCGAACTGTGTTATGTTTGTGGACCAAATGTAATGAGTGAAGGTGTCATATATCAATGGTGTCACATGTTTAAAGATGGACGAGCTGATGTGCACATTGAGGCAAGAAGTGGCAGCCATCTGTAGTCATGCGCTTCACGATGCCGTTACAGGGTGGCTTCAGGGTGGAAGATTTTTTTTGCAGAAGAAATTTCAAACCTTGTAAGATGTTATAACAAGTGCCTCAATTCGAATGGCGATTATGTCAAAAAGTATTGTAGTAATTGTAGTTTTCTAATGTGTATAATAAAAGTTCTGTATCTGTGAGTGTCTGTCATTGATAACCAAACGGAGGTTTATTTCCGAATTGTCCTCGTATGGTGGTTGCAGGATCCCAGGTTCATGTGATCTCCATTTGGGATCTTCCAAGCTGGCTTCTGACATGTAAAGTCAATGGGGAAAGCCAGGTTCTCTCAGTGATTTATTTAACAGCTGCAATGATTCATTTAATAATCCTGGCAAAAAAAAGGTCATAAAATTGGGCATGGTTCACTGGACAACTGTGTTGCTTAACAACAGAAATTCTGGTCTCAAGGATTACCTGTAGTTAGAGAATATTTCTTCTTTCTACTTTCTGCATGACTTGCATTTTACTGCAGGAAATTAAACCAGATACAATTATCTCCTCCAGGTCTTTTCCTAAAATACTGTCATTTTCAATGCAGAAGATTTTGTACAACTAATTCTGCTCTCCTGAACCAAAGTCTGACACATCTGGAAACCTCTGTGAACTGATGGAAAAAACTGACGACCAACCTGAATTCTTGGGTTGACAAAGGGTTCAGATTACATTTATTATCTTAATGCAGCAAGATCAATAAAATAAAGAGAAAAAATGAATAGCAGATATGAATGCAATAGTAAGCAATCTTCTCTGGAGATGCAGTTAAAATAATACAGGATAAAATCAGTATAGATTTCGTGACTTCCTTTTGGAAATCGAACCGGACATATGAATTCATTCCCTTCTAACAAGAAATATAAAAACCTGCATACCATTTTGTCTTAGTAATAAAAGCAAGAATTTACCCAGGGTTAAATACAACTACCCTCTCAAGGGACACAATTTTACAACCTTTTTTTGCTGGAGTTGTTAAGCCAATCATTGTGGTTGTTAAATGAATTGCACAATCATTAAGCAAATCCAACTTCTTCATTATAACTTTGAACCGTTTTTAAACGAATGGTCGTAAGTGAAGAACAATCTGTACATATTCTTCTATTTTTCTCTATATCCCATATCCATTTTATTTGCCTTCTATTCTGGATGCCTGAAGTAGTTCAAACAGACATTAAAATAGCCCAGGCCAGAGATGCAGACTGCAATCACAACTTGATGCCTCTTGGAGCTGAAGCAGGCTAAGGAAAATACGTATCTATCATTACTGAGCTGGTACTAATCAGCATTTTTTTCTTAAGAAAGGACTGACACATCTAAAGAAGAAGGAGAGGCTGGAGGCCAAAGCAGAGGATCTGCAAAGATACCATGAGCTGAATAACAAAGAGAATCAAACATGGTGTTTGAAATGCTGGTATTCTCCAGCAAGAGCTTTTTAGATCTCCAAACTTTATTTTATCCAGGAGAAGACCACTTTATCTTTTGCTCTACTTTTCTTCCCTTTTGGTAGACATATTGCATGCCTGTGTTTCAATGTGTGTACTTGTGGAATATGTTTTAATAAACCACAGGTAGTGCTCGACTTACGACCAAGCTCAAAATTTCTGTTGCTAAGCAAGAGAGTTGTTAAGAGAGTTCTTCAACAGACTCCACTACTGTGTTTTAACCAGTTTTACCAGGCAGGAAGAACTAACTAATTCAGCAGAATTATATGGATATTACTATTCATATTCATCTATTATCTACGTAGATATTAGTATGATTTTAAAACCAACGAATAAATAAACACCCTGACTACTAATGTTTGAGAAGCTGTTAAGGAACAACAGCAGGGCATCAATATGTCACTAGTACAGGTTAAAGTTTATTTCATCAGTTAACTGATTAATTAGCATGTGATATGAAAACCATATCAGTTAATCCATACAAAACTGGGCAAATAAGTTGATCTGATCTCAGACAATAACTGATGTCCCCCCTTGTATGCAGCCTATAAATATCAGGATCCCATGCATATATGTGCAGTTTCAGAATATGCCTTTCTGATTTTCACCCCTCCTCTCTCTCAAGATGATCTCCAGATGGACAATCCAAGGAGAAAGTAGTCATGAATCATACTGAACCTCAAGAGGAAGAAAAAATAAACCTCTACAACCACATTGCTAAAGCCAGATGTGCAGGAGAGCAAAATTATGTCCACACATTTCATTACTGTGAAATTCATCCTTCCCATCTGTTCTGATCCATCACAGGGTGAACTGTTTCTCCAACTGCTGCTCCATGAGTTCTTCAGAGAACAGGAAGAGGTGGGGACAATGCTCTAAGATCAGGAGTCTAGGGAAACTTTGTGTCATGCCCATAACAAAAATAACATGGTAATTCATGGCACGGAAGAGGGTGAAAGCAGACCTCCCTTGCAATTCACAATTTACAAATAGTCTTCAACTTATGACCACAATTGAGCCCAACATTTCTGTTGCTAAATAAAACAGTAGGTTTTCCCCCATTTTACGTCCTTTCTTGCACAGTTGTTAAGTCAATCACTGCAGTTGTTGAATTAGTAACATGGTTGTTAAGTGAATCTGGCCTCCCCATTGACTTTGCTTGTCAGAAGGTTGCAGAAGGTGATCACGTGACCCTGGGACACTGCAACCGTCATAAATACCTGCCAGTTGCCAAGCATCTGGATTTTGATCATATGACCATGAGGATGCTACATGGCATCAGGTCAACTGTTTGGCATATCTACAATTCTCTGGAGCATGAAGTTCATAAAGTCCTTCATATTAAGAATTTGTTATTTTGCCATCCAAATGACTCAGGAAAAATTCGCTATTCACTGTATCAGTGTTTCATATCTGGTCCATTTCTGCTGTGATTTCCAAATCATTGTTCATTGCCTAAGGGCAATTTTTAATCCATCATTTTCAGAGACACAAAATCAGATAATTGTTAAGGGCTACCTCTTTGCAAATGAAATGAAGTGATATTTATACATTTGACCTTACATGAAAAAAAGATAGTTCTTCTATTAATTAATTTGTTTCTACTTTTCATGAAAATAATTTTTTCATGACGATTTCTATCTATGGAAATGAGGATGTTTGGTGACCAGTTCTGAAGAAGCTTCTTGGATGAGAAGCGAAACTTTTTCTTCAAGGAAAAACAAAGTCCAGTTACCTTTTGAAAAAGCACCTTTGAGACAGCCAGGACCTGAATGACTGAGAATCTCCATAGACATTTATCCATCTTCAACATCGTCATAGAATGAAATGTATTAGGTATTATCAAGATGCCATCACATCAACTATGTGCTACCTAATTAGCTGGGATCTTTGTAGAAAGGTAAAAGAAGCAGGATTTTGTGAACAGAACAGAAACTAATATCAGCAAAATGAAACAAATTGGGAAATTGTAGAATTGTTTTTGTTTTTTTTATTCTAAGTAGATTATTATTAGTTTCTATGCTCAAAATGGAATAAGTCTTGTGTAATCCTAATTTTAAATGCTTCTGTAATACCAGGGAAAACTACAAAGTGCTCAGATTTCCATTAAGCTTCCAATATAATTGCTCGGCTGCTAATTAAAATAACAAGGCGCAGTCATGGAGCTGAAATTCATTAGCTGAGATCTTAGAAATTATCCAGGATTTCAAAGAGAAAAATCTTTTCGGTGGATGCCTGTAATAATAGCGAGTGATAAATCTTTGCAAGAGATGGTCCTGGGAATACTTCCTTTGCGCTTACTGTTTTGGTGATGTCATGTACAATGAAACTAGAATCTAAATTTTCCCACGTATGTAGAATCCAACAGCACAGTATCTTAAATGACAAATGCAATTAAAGAGACAAAAATGCAAAACATTGTCCTGAAACCAAATATCAAAAAATGGAATTGTAAAGTGAAAACGGACCACTCAATGCTTTCAAGCGTTTTGGAGTGCATAACTGAAGGATGTAAAAACAAAACTGTTTAGAAACAGCCCACTTAAGAAGCAATATAGAGAATATATATTATATATAATATATATAATATATATAGAGTGCATAAAAAAAGATGATACTGCTGCATTGTTACATAAAGGCACCAGGTCCGGGTGCTCCAAAGGCTTTCTTGGAAAGGTTTTAGTTCCTCTTAATGCAGCAAGCTTGGCGTAAACAGGGAGTAGATATCTCAAGAGCTTCTGAATGATGAGCAAAGCAATTGAAGAAGAGTTCTGCTTTTTTTAAGTGCCTGAAGCTTGCATGATTAATAAAGACCATATGGCTGTTCTCTAGCAGTATTGATATAAGGGCTTGAAGTAAAGAGCCCCCAAAGGATGACTGGAAATTGAACAGCCCTCTCTCAACAGAGGGGGAGGGATACCACATCATCTATGTCCAGTCTACAACACAGTCCTTTCAGCAGTTTCAAGAAGGCTCCACACCCATTTGCACCACTCAGGTGACCCTGATGACACAGATTTGCCTCCAGGTGGCCTCAACAACTCTCTCAAAGAATGCAAATGGCCAGCTGTCTGCAAGGAGTATAAATCTTTCCATTCCCCACCATCCAGTCAGAGCTGAAGAAGCTTCTTGGATAAGAAGTGAACTGTAAGCGCCTTCGGGACATAGGATGAATGGAAATTTGCCTGGTTCTTACTTATAGTTGTGACACCCCTCCAGCTTAAAGGCCTGGTGGCTTACAAAGCTTATTAATAAATAGAGGCAGGGCTTTTTTTCTCATAGAACGCTCAGAACGGAGTTCCGGCACCTTTTTTGGATGGAACCTTGTAGGGTAGGCAAAGTGGATTGTATGACAGGTGTGAGTTCCGGCACTTTTTTTTTTTTTTACAAAAAAAGCACTGAATAGAGGCTTTGGGAAGCTATAAATTAACCTTAGCCAGAGCCATTAGCTTATTTGTGCCTTTGCCTGTTTAGAAGTAACATTTCTTTAACACTTGTTGGTGAGAGTATGAGAGTTGACCACAAACACTCCATAATTTGACCACAAATGTGTCATAACTAGCTGGCAGAATTGTGACTTTGAACCTCAGTTAAGATACCTTACAAGTGAACCCATTACAGGTAATCCTTGACCACAATTGAGCCCAAAATGTATGCTGCTAAGCAAGACGGTTAAGTGAGTTTTGCTCCATTTTATGACCTTTCTTGCCACAGTTGTTAAGTGAATCACTGCAATTGTTAAGTTAGTAACATGGTTGTTTAGCGAATAGCTGCCCCATTGACTTCGTTTGTCAGAAGTTTGCAAAAGAGGATCACATTACTCTGGGACACTGCACCCCTCATAAATACATGCCAGTTGTCAAGCATCCAAATTTTGATCACATGACTATAGGGATGCTGCAAAGGTCATAAGTGCAAAGGTCATAAATCATTTTTTTCAGTGTTCTTCTAACTTCAGTCACTAAATGAATGTTTGTAAGTCAAGGACTACCTGTACTGGAATCAAAAAAAGTGATGTGGTATTTAGCTTAAGCAGGAGTTAGAGGCATCCAGACAAGGTAAGCAAAGTTTATCCCTAGCACAGAAAAAAACCCACCATCAGAGGTAGTCAACTTATATGACAGAAGTAGAATTAAATCATTAATAGAGTATTTGGGGATGGCTTTGCTGGATGCATAAGCTCGACTATCACGTAATTTTGCAACCAATTAGCAATCCTCTGACTTTTGTTTCCTGTAGTAAATTGTATCAAAATAAAAGATTCCTGTGTGGACATTGATTTATCCACACCAGGTTCCCACACCTTGATGGCCTTCTGGCCTACAGTTCCCCCCAAGTGAACTGAATGTGAAAAAATACTTGGGGGAACGCCATCCTGTTCAATGAACTCTACTTCAAAGGGACTCTCATTGCAGGGGGAAGAGAGAATAACAACACAGCATCTAAAACAGGGGTGTCAAACTACCGGCCCGTGGGCCGGACACGTCATCCAGAAGCCACGCCCACCCCATTGCCAGCAATGGCAAAACCATCCTGATACGTTGAACGACGTCACGTGACGTCGCGAGTTTGACACCCCTGATCTAAAAGGACTCAGTCTGTCAAGCTAAACCTGAGTGAGAAATGTAGTTGCAAACTCTCCCTGATTAAGACTCAGCTGGCTGTCCTAACCCTCAGTTGTGAGGACCTTGGTGGTCTCTAAGTTTGGTTGGGTTTGGGTTTTTGTTTTGTTTTTTGCAGACATTTCATTACCCAACTAGGTAACATCATCAGTGCTTGAAGGGAGTGGAGTTTATTGTCTGATTGTTTGTCTGAGTTGGTAATTCCTTGACTGGAGTTTTGATGCACTGAATAGTGTTTACTGGTTGAAATTTGAAGCAGTAAACAGCAGCCTAATCAAAGAAGCATCAAGACCTCTCCCACCAACACTGGCAGGGCAAACCAGTGGTGGGATTCAAATAGGTGAACAACTGGTTCTCTGTGTGGATGCCGCTTCCGGAAATCCATTCTGGGCCTGGGCAACAAAAAATTAGCTACCGGTTCTGCCGAAGTGGTGCGAACCGGCTGAATCCCACCACTGGGGCAAACCCCACTGCAGATGTTACCTGGTTTTATTGTACACTGCCCAGAGTCCTTCTTTGAGGGAGATGGATGATTTAGAAATGTAAAAATGAATGAACGAATAGGTAAACAAATATTCTTACACCAAAACACCCTTTTACTGCTTCTTTTCCTCGTGTTGGAAATCAATGCCTCTTCTTATCTTTTGGATGGATCTAATTGCATTTAGGGTGGCACATAAACCTAACCAGCTTTCGACATCTTCATTTTCTAGCTTATGCAGTAATTGAATGTTCAATCATTGTTCGGTCCACTTTTCTGTCAACACTTATTAAAATGAAGTAATTAAGTATTGTCTTAAATGGAGTTTAGAGTTAAGGATCATTACGTTTAGTCTCATTACAATTAACTGGGATGATAAATGTAAAATTGTTTTATTTGCAGGCTCTGTGCAGAAAAGTTTCCAAGCTTGATTGTCTTTTGTAGATTTTCATCCGGGACGGTTAAGCTTCAAGTAATGTTTCTGCTCAGACTAAAATGGATACCATTAAAAATGCTAAATCTGAAGTTATCACGGGAAGTTAATGGACAGACAGCATTAAACATCCGTGCATTTTACCCGTATAAATACTCATTGCAATTTAATGAGGTAGCTTTTGGGTTCTGATAGCATTGGCCTCTTAAACCTTCCCATCCACTTTTTTTTCCACCTGTGCGCATTTGTTTGCTTTATTGCATGAGATCGTTACAAAAATAGCAATTGATCGGTTTTTTTATGGATTGGCAATGTTTCTAAATTACTGTGAAATAGCCATTGTTTTCAATTTGGTACCCTCTTCATGTGTTGGGAATAGATTGAAAGAGATTGACTGGGAACTTAGAGAGCTAAAGTCCAAATCTATCTGGAGGGCATCAGAGAAACAGTGATCCTTTTTTTAAAAAAAAAAAGATTGTTTATCCCAGTTGTTTAACAATAGAACAGCTTTCTCATCCTGAGCAACTTTAAGATGAGTAAACTTCAACTCTCAGAAATTTCCTCCAGTTCCCAGAATTCCCCAGCCAAGACTGCCTGGGGAATTCTGGGAGTTGAAGTTGCTAAGGTTGAGAAACACGGAAACACGGAAACACAGATAGTCCTCAACTTTTGATCACAATTTATGCTGCTAAACAAGGATGTTATTAACTGAGTCAAGCCTGGTTTTACAACCCTTTTTGCCATGGTTGTCAAGCGAATCATTGCAGTCGTTAAGTGAATCATCTGGTTGTTAAGTGAATCCAGCTTCCCCCATTGGCCTGGAAAGTTGCAAATGGTGATCACATGACCCAAGACACTGCAACGGTTGTAAATATTCACCAGTTTCCAAGTGTCCACATTTTGATCAGGTGATTATACAGTCGGGATATTGTGGTGGTTGTAAGTGTGAGGACTGATCGTAAGCCATTTTTTTCTCAGTGCCATTGTAACTTTGAATGGGCATTAAATGAATGTTTGTAACTTGAAGATTTAAAAACAAGTGCCAAATAATTCTTCCTTTCATTTTAATGCATTAACAGCTCTACAAACTGGGTTTACATCCATTAACTAATTGACAATAAATCACAGTTCCCCTTAATGTAATTTTGAAAAGTGTAGTGTAAAAAAAGGAAGACTATGATATCAAAGATAGTTGAGATGTTTAGAGGAAATGAACTGGTTAATAACATTCACAATAAAGTATTTTAACTGCGAGCAGTTAGGCAAACTGGAAATATATAGATCTAGAATGAATCATTAGTGGGTTTGCAATCTTTTCCCATTGATTTTAATTTCTCATTTGGGTGAGTTTTAAGTGATGGATCTTATAATTGCATTTGCATATATTTGCATAGAATTAAAACAATATTTCTGAAACAAATCAAACTATTTTAAGGTTATGCAAAAATGCATTTGTTTTATTACTGTTGCTTATTGGGACAAAACTTTTTTTTAGATTGGTATTATTAATTTTAAGACATGGCACAATACTCTGAAAGTTTTAGAATTATAAGGTTAATAAGAACGACTATGATACAACAATAAAAAATGAGAGACAGAATCAGCAAAGCAATACCATAAACAGAAGATGTGCATACAACTTAAAATGTCTACGCAAAACGGTTCACCAAAACACTGGAAAAATTGTAATGGCCACACTTGCTGAACTTTCATAAGTTAGGTGCTCCCAAGACAGAATATTGCAAAAAAGGGAGCAAGAGAGAGTCTTCTTTGTCATTCATGCATTTTTCAACTAATTATACTTCTTAGCGTTTTGAATTAAAAGTACATAATTAGTTTTTTTTTAAAAAGAGCCTGCTGCTGTAAGAAGATTAATAAAATTAGTGAGTGATCCCGAATGCAGAATACGTTTTGGATGATTTTTTTTCCTGCATTTCAGTATTACTTTTAAAGAAATGTAAAAAAGATGTTGAGACTCTAGAAAGAGTGCAGAGAAGAGCAACAAAGATGATTAGGGGACTGGAGGCTAAAACTTATAAGGAAAGGTTGTATTGGGTATGTCTAGTTTAATGAAGAGAAGGGCGAGGGGTGACATGATAGCAGTGTTCCAGGATCTCAGGGGTTGCCACAAAGAAGAGGGAGTCAAGCTATTCCCCAAATCACCTGAAGGCAGGACAAGAAGCAACGGATGGAAACTAGTCAAGGAGAGAAGCAGCCTAGAACTAAGGAGAAATCTTCTGACAGTTAGAACAATTAACCAGTGGAACAACCTTCCTCCAGAAGCGGTGAATGCTCCAACACTGGAAGTTTTAAGAAGAGACTGACCAGCCATTTGTCTGAAATCATATAGAGTTTCCTGCCTGAGCAGGGGGTTGGACTAGATGACTTCCAAGGTCCCTTCCAACATTATTATTATTCATTAGACGAGAACCTCAGTCAACTGAACATTCAAATTGACTGGCGCTGATGGCTGACACGGGTTGCTGCCAGCATCCTAGGTATCAACCAGGTACCTCCTTAAAATGTAAGATGTTCCGAGTAGCACACTTTTTTGTAGCATTGCTGGAGTTATTGCAGGAAACTGCAGTTTTTAAAAATATTTTGCAAAGTTTAATAATAATAATAACAACAACAACAACAACAACAACAACAACAACAACAACAACAACAACAACAACAACAACAACAACAACAACAATAATAATAATAATAATAATAATAATAATAATAATAATAATAATAATAATAATAATAATAATAATAATAATAATAATAATAATAATAATAATAATAATAATAATAATATCTGGGCTGCAATTTCTCTGAAAAATATAGGTGGTCCTTGACTTATGATCACAGTTGGGACCAGAACTTTCATTGCTAAACAAGGCAGTTATTAAGTGAGTCATGTCTAATTTTATGACCTTTTCTGCCATAGTCGTAAAGCAAATCAGTGCATTTGTTAAATGAATCACACAGTCATTAAGCCAATCCAGTTTCCCTCACTCGCTTTGCTTATCAGAAGCTGGCTGGGAAAGTTGTGAATGGTGATCGCAAGACCCCCGGGATACTGCAACCGTCGTAAATACATGCCAGTAGCCAAGTGTAGCCAAATTTTGATTATGTAACCGTAGGAAAGCTGCAATGGTCATAAGTGCAAAAACTGGTCAAAAGGCACTTTTTTCAATGCTGCTGTAACATGAATGGTCGCAAAAGGAACGGTTGTAGGCCAAGAGCTGCCTGTATTCTACTTTTATAAAATCTAACGTATTTCAATAGTTCTCATGTTTAAGTACTTGGTGCCAATATCAATGAAATGTTTTATCCAACTGATTAATTTTGATATCCCAATGCAACTTTAAACAGAACAAAAAAGAAGGGCATTTGCAAATTCTTATTATACTTTCTGGCTCTGTCCCTACCCATTGTAAAGATTCCTAAGTTCTGCTGAAATCAGTGGGACATAAGAAGCTAATTTGGGTTCAGGGCGACAGTGAGTGTTATTATTGACAGTGAATGTTATTATTACTATAGAACTCTTTGTATTTTTGCTCTATAACAGAGTTGGAAGAGGCTTTGGAGATCTTCTCATCCAAACCCCTACATGAGCAGGTGAACCCATGCCATTCCAGATAAATGGCTGTCCAATCTCTTCTTAAAAACCCCCAGTAATGCAGCACCTACAATTTCTGGAGGCAAGCCGTTCCATTGATTGTTCTCACTGACAGGAATTTTTTCCTTAATTTTAGATTGGATCTCTCTTTAATAGTCTTCCGTCCATTGCTTCTTGTCTTGCCATCAGGTGCTTTGGAGAATAGATTGACCCCCCCCTCTTCTCTGTGACAGCCCCTCAATTATTGGAACACTGCTATCATAACTGCCGGCCCACGGGCTGGATGTGTCATGGTGAAACCGCGCCCACCCCATTGCCGGCAATGGAAAAAAAGTTGTGATACGTCGCAACGCATCACGTGACGTTGCGAATTTGACACCCCTGTTCTAGAGCCTCAACTTCTTCTTTCCTAGAATAAACCCAACCTAGTTGGAGGATGGAAAAAAGAATCTCAAATCTTCCAAGAAAACCACCCATCTTTCCATGGTTTCTCAGCAGTTGTTAATTCTAAACCTTTTGAGAATTCTTCCTATGGACATTAGTCTCATAAAGTTAATAAGAATGCTAGTTACAAAAATGCTAACAAACTACAATATTTTTAAACAGATATTGAGGTTCAAGACAGCAATCTTGAACATGTCCCCTGAAAGACTTTAGAAGGCTGTCTTCTATCAGGTCATACCGTATTTTCATATGCCTCTACCTTGAGGAATAGACAGGTTTTCAGATGATCATGTTCCTTGCCAAATGGAGGAGCCAAGGATCACTCCCTCAAATCTTATATATCTTAAGTTTTTTATTAGTTTGTTGCATTGTATTCAAGGCTTCTCCTTCTGAATGTCAAAGAACCTTCAACAAAGGACATTATCAAGTCGATTTTTATTCCTGTCAAAGGTGGCAAGTCCACCACAGCTCAGGGTATCTTGTTTTTTTCCACTGAAATCCTCAGCCCACAATGTCAGGATTGAGTTACAAGCTGGTCAGATCAATTCCTGTCAATCCCAGTGCATCAACACATGCTAGATCCAAAAACAGCAGACCCTCACTTGTGGGAAAAACATTATGAAGCAGCCACCAGCTTTCTTTATTCTCCCTTATCAAGAGCAAAATGAATTACAAGCCATTGTGCAGTTTATAAACTTTTCATCTATAATTAATTCCTGATATACTGAAATGAAAATAAATAGTTCTTATCTTTGTGCTAGAAACTTTCTTTGCTCTAGGTGATGGAAAGAGAATTTGAAAGGTAATGTGTATTAATATAATTTTTCTTATTTTTTTTTAATACACAAGAAATAGAAAAACACGGGCAGGTTCCAAATATGAACTAGCCATAAAATTCCATGAAGTAAAAAAAGAATGTGCCTAAATAAAGCTTTATCTGGCAGAACCATTGACCTTTTAGTGAGAATAACATCCAGCAGAATCAGGAAATCTGTACAGGTAGCTTTCATTTAGTGACCACAATTGTAATTGTAATGGTGGTCATTAAGCAAAGCAAATATGACATAAAATCATGATGGTGCTCCTAATCTTATTTCAGGTTGGTGTTTTTTTTTGCTTTGTTGAACTGTGAAGGTCGTAAATGTGAGGATTTTTCATAAAGTTAATTTTTCATCACTACTATAGCTGCAAATAGTTGCTAAATAAGGCAGTTGCTAAATGAGGACCACCAGAAGTAATTGGTTTTAGCAAACAATATTTTATGTTCACCAGAATAGTGGGGGTATATATCAACAGGTAAGCATGCAAAAATATCAAGCTTATTACGCAGCAAACGAATAGTTTTTCAGCATTTCCAGCCATTATCCCCTTATATTTGTTTCCTCTGAATGGTCAGAGTAGAACTGGGTAAATTGACACTTCTGACACTCAGTCATAAGTTTCCTGCTCCGTATCCAATCAAAACTTATCTGCCTCCATCAGTTATCCATGTCTCCTTGCTTTTATTTTATAGAGTACTTTTTTTTCTGTGCTCTGGATGATGTAGCTCTCCTTGACTTACAACCATTTGCTTAGCAATTCTTTGAAGTTGCAATGATAATGAAAAAAGCGACTTACAACCGGTCAAAGCATCCTCGTGGTCACATGATCAAAATTGGGCACTTGGCAACTGGCATGTATTTATGACAGTTGCAGCATCCCGGGTCATGTGATCACTATTTGCAACCTTGCCAGGCAGCAAGCAAAGTCAATTGGAAAGCCAGATTTGCATAATAACTTAACACTTGCAATGATTTGCTTAATAACTGTGGCAAAAAAGATTATAAAACTAGACATAACTCACTTAACAACCAGCTTGTTTAGCAATGGAAATTACTCTCAATTGTGGTCATAAGTCGAGGACTACCTATAGTATCAACAATTCTATAAGAAACATTTTTAAAATGTTCCCATGAAAATAGGATACTGTGTGGTTCAATGTGTATACTGAACATATATTATCTAATATCTTTAATTACGCTTCATGGAACAAGATGGCTTATACAGAACACTAAACCAGAAACCTTGATTTACATACCAGTGCAGCTGAAATCACACACCAGATTGTCAAAACCAAAATTTCTCACGTGTAGGATCTATATTGATGGGCAAAAATCTAAATTCCTTTGCTTTGTGTTCCCCACTTTCTATATCATGATGCCTTTCAACATTTCCACACTATACATGTCAATGAAGCCTAATGCAGCTTTCCTTGCAACAATACAGAAATAATTATCATTATTTCAGGATATATATATATATTTTTAAAAAACTTCCTATGCTTGCATAGAGCTCTGGACTTTCCTGAAAGTTCCCATTCATCTACTAGCCAGCCCTGATCTTATTTAGCTTTTGAGCTGGTCAACTTAACCAGGTGCTATCAACTGCTAAAGGAGTTCCAATTGACTTAATCTCAGAAGAATGATTATCCACAAGGCTATTATCATCATAAATCTGTCAAGTTAATGTCATGGTCTAGTTCAGGTTTAGAACAAAAAACAAGTTCACTAAGACAGCAACCCTGAGAGTAAATGAATAGAGAAGTCAATGCCAAAGATTTAATTGTAAAAAAAAAATCCAGTTAAATTGAGAGTTGAGGCTGGTCTCCAATTATCAATATTGTTCCAACAGACTGTAGTGTGCCTGAGCTGTTCCTAAATACCAGAATATTTGATCCTGCAGTTGGGCTCTAGTCAAGCCAGGTATTCTTGAACAGGCTATTCTCAATAGTCCAGCTGTTTCTCATTGTATCTGGACATCCCTATGTTTCTAGGTCTTCAACTTTCAGCCCCAAAAGCATAACCTTCACAAGAACTGAAGGGGGGAAAGTTTTGTGGTCTAAGTCAGGATGAGTTGTATCCAGATTAGGGATAGTAGGAGTTATTGGCTCAATGTCAGCAAAGCTTTCTAAGGAACAGAAGACCATGTCTGATTCTTGGTATGCAGCTTTAGGTCTTCTTCGTCAATTGAGAAGGCCTCTTGAGACTGGAGTAGGACATCAATGTCAACCATATATTAAGAGCCTGGATGTCATTTTGTTGATGGTTGATCTTTTTTCTAAAATCAATTTCACTCCCCATTGTGGCCTCACCCTGCTGTCCTAAAAATAAAATCAAAATATTATATATCCAACATTTACATAGCCACAGTTTGCTCAATTAACTGTTTTTTTGACAGACGTGCACAGTTTACAGCACGAAGTTGAAGAACAAATCAAGGGATCTACATCTCCCAGAATTCCAGGTGGGTTAAGTTGATGGACTTGGAAGATCTGAGCTCACTTCCCTTCTCAGTTACAGAAACTCACAGGGTGATTTTGAGCCAGTCGCTCTCTCCAAATCCTGTTTTCCTCACAGGATCACTCTTTGGAGTTAAAAAAAAAAAAAAAGGACAGTGTTGAATGCAGTGTTGAGTACATTGTATTGAACTCCTACAGGAAGACAACGATGTAAATATAGTGATTAATTCATTCAATCAATCAGGATGATAGATTTTGGGGCCTAAGTTTTAAGACATTCTGGTTAGCTAATATAAGAATTATAATCCAAGCCCATCTTGAATGAGGTGTAAGAAAGCTGGTATAGATTTTAAGCATTAATTTCTTGGCTGAGTGAGTAATTGTTTCATTACCAAGGAACATAATGCTACCCAGTAGGCCTGCCTCCACAGTGGATTTAAAATTGGTCTGTTTAGTAGCAAAAACACACAACCCTGACAGATCAACTTGCCCCCCTATGGATGTTATACAGACTTATTATCAATCCCTGTAGGATCTTAAAATTAGCAACTTCTTGCCTATTTAAGAGAGAACAAATAATAAATGTTGTTGTAATGTTTAAAGCCCAAAGGATCTTATTTCTGTAGCTTAGCTGCTAAGACAGATCATGGGATTTCAGAAAGCCCATCATATCACCCATCTCAAATTTAAATAATTCAAGGCTGAGATCTGCAAATAAACAAAACAGCTGTTTTTAAGAGTTATGTTTTATAATCATCCACGAGGAAAGAAAATGCTATTAATCTGGATAAAGGATTTTATGTGGAAAAATAGAGAAAAAATGTATTTAATTCATTAAGCAGCAGAAGTAAATTGGAATTTCTTGGAAGTAAATTTACTTCCTGTTGGGTTTGGAGCTTAGCTGTGGGACTGAAACAGCATAGGTCACAGTTGTAGGTGATCAATGGGGGGTTTGGAATGGAGGTAATGCATTCATCTTTGATCTCTCTGTGGCCTTCAGTTCTGTTGACCATAGTGTCCTTCTAAACCAGCTCCTGAGATTAAGAATTGGGGGCATAGTGGCTCTCTTCCTCCCTCTGAGTTCAGTTCCAGTTGCTATTGAGGGGTGACAAAGGACTGCCACTCAAGCTCTCCTATGTCAGATGTGTCATGAAGATGCTAAATGAGATCATCCAACATAGCTTTATATGTTGGTGATGCAGTGGTTAAAACATAGTATTGCAGGCTAACTCTGCATTCCATTGCCAGGAATTCATACTGACAGGTCTCAAGATTGACTTCCATCCTTCCGAGGTCGGTAAAATCAAGATCCAGAATTTTGGAGGCAATATGCTGACTCTTGCTATATTTTCTCTCCCCCCCCCTCTCTCTCACACACACACACATAGAGCACACACCAAGTGATGCTGTGGATGCTGTTTTGTCTCCATGTCTGGAGCTGTAAAGTCTGGATGTTGGTGAACAGGATTCAGATTAACCCTGTTAAGATGGAATAGGCTTGGATGTTAGGATCTTGTGGATCTAGTGATCTACCATCCTTAGTTCTAGTTGGGGTTGCACTACAGAATCAGTGCACAATTTGGAGCCTCCTGGATTCACAGCTCCTGTTTGAAGAGCGGTTGACAGCTGTGGCCAAGGGACCTTTGCATAGCTTCATATTGGGCACCAACTACACCTCTTTCTGATTTAGCAGGAATTGTACACAGTTACTCATGTTCAGTCATCTCCCTAGAATATTACTGCAATGCACTTTATATGGGACTGTCTTTGAAGAATATCTGTAAACTTGAGTGTTGCATTACATTCATGCTAAACTTTTGCTCCATAAGTTGATTGATTTACTTCTGGTTGCAATTCGAGCTGCTAGTTATAAGTAGTACTTGCTTAACTAACTTAATTGAGACCAGAATTTCCACTGCTAAATGAAATGGAACCACATGACCATAACTCTTAGCAATTCCAGCAGTTCCAATAGACCTGGTTGTGATCGTTAGGCTACGTCTCCATCGTTTGTCAGGCAAGGACTTCATGCTTCTCTGGGTCTGTCCCACTGGCCTCTGCTTTAACTCCCTCCACCCACCTATCTCCCTGCTGTTTCGGTGGTCACTGAACCAATGCTCATTAAGTAAGGACTGCCCTGTTTCAGATTTCAAGTTCTCATACACAGAGTTGCAAGGGGAGAGTAGCAATTTACTCAAGGCTGCTATAATAAAGCTGACATCAGAAATCATGCATTTTCCCAGCCAGTGAGTAGAACACTACTTAGCTACTAATGCTACTAAACAGAGAACTTCATGACTGACCTCAAAAGTACCATTCCTTGAGCAAAATAATTGGAAAGACTGATTTCATTGTATAATTGAACCTTGCGTAATTGTGTAAGACTCTCAGGTTGTATTGATCAAACAGAAAATATTGTTATCACATTTTGGCTAGTTCATTGAACACGCTCAACTTGGTCACCAAATAAATCCATTTTCTGGATTTACCCAATACCTTGAATCAGAAAGCAATCAATTAATCATTTCGTGGATTTCTTTCTATACTCTAGGCTACAAAAACTAGCCCATAGTTAAATGAATTTATTTTTAAGTTGTGAGATGCAGCTTCTAAGCCTTCAACTGATAAGCATGTTATATGAATCTACATGTTAATAAGTTCTTGTAAGTACCATATATTTATGAAACCTGAACAGGTTTTTGTGAGCAGACATTATCAAATAATTATCATTGTTTATATCTTCGACATTTCCTTTCCTTCCCACTTTACTATTTTTTTCCTCCATCCCAGACATGTATAAAAATACGTAAGCACACACACACACTTCAGGATGTTGTTTCATATTCTTGTCCATTAAAGGCATTATATTGGAGCCATTAGGAAAGAGAAGAGGGCATTGAACTCCTAAAGTGCACCCTCATTTTATTAGGAAGACAACATCCATTTGGTGCCAGTGTTTCAATGTAAGTCCTTGTTACCCAACTTGAAAGTGCAAAAATAGAAATCTAAAAGTATGCCGGTGGAAAAACTCACGATACTTAAATAAAATGAACTTGTTCTCTGACAAGTTACCATGACAAGCTGATAGAGAATCTGAGAAGGAAATTCTGTAAAGCGTAGCATCTAATAGCAAAGAAAGGTCACTTCAAATGTTATTTGTCAAACACTAAAAGGCAAGAAAGATTAATGTATGACAAAACTTTACATCTAGGGTTTGTCCTGGAAAAAAAAAGTTATTTGATAAGCAAATAATTTAAAGCAGCCATTCCCTCATTATAGTCCTTTGAAAGTATTGAATTTAACTCTTAGAATTCTTTTATTCAAATATTTTGACCCTGCCTTTATTAATTTTATAAATAACTCAAAGTAGCGAATATCCATAATACTCCTTCCTCCATCTATTTTCCCCACAACAACAACCTTGTGAGGTGAGTTGGGTTGATAGAGAGTGACTGGCCCAAAGTTACCCAGCTGGTTTTCACGCCTAAGAAGTGGATTTTACTCCGCTAGTCATTGTTGCCTATAGGGGGCAGTGCTCATCTCCATTTCAAGGCCATTGAGGTAGCGCTTCCTAAGACATTTCCATGGTCATGTGGCCAGTGTGATGTCACAGAGCACTGTAACTTCCCACTGAAGTGATATCTATTTATCTACTCGCACTTGCATGTTTTCAAACTGCTAGGTTGGCAGGAGCTGGGGCGAGGACGGGAGCTCACCCCGTCATGTGCTGTTCGGGTCTCGAACCTGGGCTGCCTGCTTTCCAAACCAGCAAGCCCAGAGTCTTAACTGCTGAGTCACTGCACCACCCATGCCTAAGGCAGGACTAGAACTCACCATCTCCTTATTTCTACACAGATGCTTTAACTGCTAGACCAGAGGTCCCCAACCTTTTGGGCACCAGGGACCGGTTATGTGGAGAGAGGTTTTTCCACGGATCGGATAGGGCGTGGTTTTGTATGCTGCCTGCATCCTGTGGATGGGGCTTTCCTTGTTTGTGTGGACCAGTTGCTGGCATGCCACGGCCCAGTACTGGTCCAAGGACTGGGTGTTGGGGACCCCTGTGCTAGATTCTACACTGAATTGGCGTGGGTGATAGGCTTCATACATCATATTAAGCTTGATGATGTTTTTAGTGTTGACTTGTTGCAGGAACCAATGCACTGCTAATTATAAAATTTCTGTTAGACTTTTGCCTTGACAAGATGTATTAGCTTAAAATGTTCTACATATATTACTTTATCCCCAGCCATACTCTCCATTCAAATGTTGAGCAGTTCAAGGGAAGAAAATGGGAGGGGGGCGATAATTCTCAATGCCATGATATGTGCTGGACACAGAGCTGCAGCTTATCAGAAGTAGCTAAGTCGCAGAGTTTTCCTGAAGTGAGATTGCATTCTTGTTAATGACCTGCAGTCTTGGTCATTCAAAAATAGAGGTAGTCCTTGACCTACAGCCATTCGTTTACCATTCAAAGTTATAGTGTCACTGAAAAAAGTAATTTATGACTAGTTTTTCGCATTTACGACCATTGTAATATCCCCATAGTTGCGTGATCAAAATTCAGGCGCTTGGCAACTATCCTGTATTTATGATGGTTGCGGTTTCCCAGAGTCATGTGATTACCTTCTGACAGGCAAGGTCAATGAGGAAGCCAGATTCACTTAACAACGATGTTACTAACTTAAGAACTGCAATGGTTCACTTAACAACTATGACAAGGAAGGTCATAAAATGGGGAAAACCCACATAAACAACTGTCTTGCTTGGCAATGGAAATTTTGGGCTCCATTGTGGTCATAGGTTGAGGACTACCTGTACTTCAAGAATTCCAGCAACATCCCTCCAATGCCAATTCGGTTTAGTTCCCCCCAAACATTTTTTATTTAAAGCTTAATAGGATTAGGGTGCTGTAATTCCATGTCTCTTTACATTGCTGTCAACTCCAGTGAATGTTTAATCATACAGAGAAATGGACTGCCTAACCAGAAGAAGCAGCTGAATTTGATATTTTAGTTCAAACAATGAAAGCTAGCTCTGCCTCATTTGACTGTGCAGATCCTCTCCTCCTCTTTCCTTCCATCTTCCTCAACATCAGAGCTTTGTCCAGAAGCTGGATCTTTGCCTAATGTGTCTGAAGCAGGACAATTGGAGCCTGGTTCTTTATCCCTTGAGTGAGAACTCTAGGTTGTTCTTTGATCCATTGGTTTGTTTTCTTGGCTGTCCGTCGTATCCTCAGAAGTCTTTGCCAAGTTTCTCTTTGAGGAAAGTGAAAATCAACCACAGCTATTCCATCCAGCTTTGGAACAAGAGAGAGGTAGTAAGGTTCTGTGCAAGTCTAGATTCACATATTGGCAACCAAAACAGCTCTCAATAGAGAGGTGGGAGATGCTTTGATTGCTGATCTGCTTCCAGGTTCAATTCAAAGTGCTACTTGCCACCTTTAAAGCCCTATCTGCCTTGGGGCCAAGTTATCTGAACAACAATCTTACTTGTAGCTGATCCAACGGAGCAGGGAGGGAGGATATATTATGGGTCCTATCAGGCATGAACAACCAGATCCAGATGTGAAGAGTGCAATTAGCTACTTTATTGCTCATGCCTATTACACAGAAATCTCCCCAGATTGGTAGTCTGCCCTTGGGCTAGACTAGATAAGGTTCAATGGCATACAATTGGGGGTGGTCAAATCTTGTCCTCTTATGTCTACATAATGACTCCAGACTATTTCCCTGCTTGACTCCTCTCCCTGGCTCAGCCAGTCTCTCCTCTCTTAAAGAGGTTCATCTAATGGGACCAACAAGAAGGGCCTTTTCTGTGGCTTCCTCCCTATGCAACATCATTCCCATGGAAATAAGACTGGGCTCCATCTTGACACTCTTTCCGAAAGTCCTGAAGACATAGTTTTGACAGTTGGCCTAGGGACCCAGGGTGACACAGAGCCCAGCAAGTGGTTGTTTTATTGTTGTCACCAGAAAGGTGGGGATTATTGGGCTTTATACTGGGAGTTTTATTTCTGTAAATTAGCCAGAGACACCATGAGTTGAGTTGGGAGGCCATATACATTTTCTTAATAAATAAGTAAATATTTCGTGCTTTATTTTCTCTGCCCTGGGTTTGTGGTATTGTTGTTGTTGTTGCTTTAAACACCCAGTGAAATTTTTAAAAAAGTTTTAACTATGGATAGCACTATATCAAAACCTGTATGCTGGAAGTCTAGGTTATTTCCTTTTAATATTAATTGGAATGAGATACAATCCGATCGTTGCCCCCCTCCCCATCAGTGTTTGGATAAATTCCCCTGAATCTTTATAACATCTTAATGCAAATGAGTCTTTATTGATCTCTGGTGCCTGGGAAGAAATCAAGATTGGATTTTCTGTAAAGCAATCTGCTGTTTAGGGAGCCAATACATTAAAATCAAGCAATGTTACGGATCAGGACGTAGATGCTTTGCCTGACATTCAAGAGTGTTTGTTCAAATGGGTTTCTTTCATTAAATAGAGAGCATTAAACTGACAAAAGTTTTCTTTTTTCCTCTTCGTAACAGAAACAGACATCTGCAATGTGCTATTTGATTAATTCCACTGATAATACAATGGCAAGGTATTGTTTAGCACACCACCTGCCTCTCTTAAAATAGGTCCCAGTTTTTGCTCTTTATCAAGTGACTGGATGACCCTCCCCATTGTCTGTAACACGGGCAAAAAAAAAAGCTTTGATTCTGAATGATCACGACAAAACACTTCTCTGTATTGCAAGGTTCATTGAAAAATGTTTATGGATTTAGTAAATTATGATGCCTTGTTTGCTCTAAGCTACTGCACAATATAATAATAGATTTATACATTAAGGCTTCAAAATATCTCCAACAATGATTTATCTATAGAGTGATATACTTGAAAAATAGAGGGGAGTCGTATAACACAGAACTGAAAACTGTGGCAAACTGGATGCAGTTAGCATTTGGTACAAAATGTAATAAAAGCCAGAAAAGTAGAAATTTTTGAATGGAACATCAAATTCAATTAAGGAACCAGATTGGGGTGATTTAGATACCTGAAAATCTAGGAAGGCACATGGACAGAAATAATTTTGGAGGAATCCCTATTAAATAAAAGGTTAGGCTGTTGATTTTCTTTTCTATTTATTATTATAGTTTTTTTAAAGACAACTGCATTGATTTGTAGATTAAACAAAATGGCACCAATGCCACATTTGAGAACTGTTTTACTTACTTTTACTTTCTAATGTAATGTCAAAATCTCGTCTTCTGAAATCTTTTGAAAAGATTCTGTGGCGAACCACGTTTCTTGTACCTTTCTTTACCACAGGGAGAAAAAAGTCAATAGCTTCTCTTAAGATAATTATAAAATAAATTATGTACAACCCAGTGCAATCTGTAACAGACTTTGAAAAATAAAACACTTAAGATATACAGAAGCCAATATCTTTCTCAGCAATTATTGCATGCATATGTGTGGTAGCATTTGGGATATTACCACTGTTAAAGATTTTAGAGGCAAAATATCCTAGCTATATTAAAAAAGGAGATTAATTATTATTCAACTGAGTTATACTGCAAATAGTACAGTGAAAGTTTTATATTGCTTTCGGGGTACAGCTTTCACTTTTGCTGGCAAAATGGTTTAAGATATAAGACTGCTTGCTGCAACAGCAAATTGTAAAATATTCCACCACTACATAAAACATACAGGCATTCTGATTAATGACTTGAATCAAGGGATTGATGGTCTGCTTATCAGATGTGTAGAAGATACAACATTGGGAGGTCTAACCAGCATTCAGGAGGGCTGGAACTACAATCTAATTTTGACTAGTTGGAAGCTTGGACTGAAAACAATGTAATATTCTTCAACGGGGTGGGGGGGAATGTAAGAGGGTGAAAAGAATGTAGTTCGCACTTATAAGATAGATGGGGGGATTCAGGGCATGGATGTGATTATTAACAAGAGATAGCATTTTCATCTGCCAGAAGGTTCAAATGCATTAGAAATCATGTTTTTCAACCGTGGCAGCCTGAAGTTGTGTGGACTTCAACACTCAGAATTCTGGAAATTGAAGTCCACATGTCTTCATGTTGCCAGGGTTGAGAAACACTGAATTAGAAGAAGCACTGAAGCAAGGACATGCAAATTCCTTGGTCCATTCCCAAGAGACTTGGAGTATATATTGTTCATGGTTCTGTCCACCACTTTGCATATTGAAAGGCTAGAATAGGTTCATTGATCACATAGGAATTTGAAGATAAGCTTACGCTAACAAGTGAAGGAACTTGAAATGTTCTGCCTGGAGAAAAGAAGACTATGGGGAGAAATGATATCATTGTTCAGGTACCTCAAAAAAGTCCATGCAGTCAGCAAATATTTCCATTGCCACTAAAACTAGGAATAGAAATAATGGGCATTAACTGCAGGCACCTAGATTTCATTTAGGGATTGTGGAAACTGAGATCCAAACATCTTAAAGTCACCATGGCTGAAAAACACTTGTTCAATACATTCTGATTTTTTACTTCCCTTTCCACAAATGACATAATTAAAAATATCAATATTGCCAGCAAGAGTAATAATAACGTTTGTCTCCAGCAGATGGCAGGATTAGAACTTCTAAATGTTATGACTGATTTTTTTTTCCCAGAGTGTACACTTTCACATATTGAATTCCAATTACCTAATTGCATTAATTAGATAGTAATTATGGTTTCTTGCTTTCTTTGGGGGATAATGATAATAAAAAGGAGGGGGTAAAGGTTAATCTTGAAAAGTTTGAATCTTATCCAATAACTGGCCCAGTCCACCTAGAAATGCTATGATAAAACTTATTCATGGTTTACCTAACTATGGTTCATTAAATAAACTGAGATTGGCCCTTTTTATTCCACATAGTAAACCAAATACTATGACTTACAAATGACAGGGGTTCACACACAATTTATTGTTGTTGTTCAGTCACTAAGTCATGTCCAACTCTTTGTGATCCCATGGACCATAGCATGCCAGACTCCCTGACCTCCACTGTCTCCTAGAGTTTGCCGAAATTCATGTTCATTGCATCAATGATACTATCTAACCATCATCTCATCCTCTGCCTTCCCCTTCTCCTTTTGCCTTCAATCTTTCCCAACATCAGGGTCTTTTCCAATGAGTCCTCTCTTTTCATTTGGTGGCCAAAGTATTTGAGCTTTGGCTTCATTATCTGTCCTTCCAAGGAACAGCCAGGGTTGGTTTCCTTTAGGATTGATTGATACACAATTTATTTAGCAATAGCAAAACAAAGAACACTTAGGCATAAGTCACCAGAAGCCATGCTGATATCACAGAATAATATCATGCAGAATATACAAATCACATAATTTGTGTCATTGGTGTGATGTGCGACATCATATGCCTCCTATGACCTCCCAAAGGACAAACACACATATAGTATGATGTGATTTGTGATACTATCTGCTATAGCAGCTTAAGGCAAAAGATGCTGAGATGTTTAGGGAATACAACTGTGAGGCCTAACCTGCTCCTTCCAGTGTGTGGAAGAGACTGAAAGTTTCCATTTCTATCTTCTGTATATTATGCAAAAAACTGCCTTGCTGGATCAAGCCAAAACTCACTTTAGTCCAATACTTGGCTGCATGAAGCTCCCAGTTCAGAGGTAGCAGTAAATGTTCATGATTAATAACACTTGGAATACTGTGTCCAGTTCTAGTTACCATGTTATGAAAAAGATATTGAGACTCTGGAATGTGTGCAGAGAAGAGCAACAAAGATGACTGGGGGAGCAGGTATGTCTAGCTTAACAAAGAGAAGGATTGGGAAGACATGATAGCTATGTTCTAGTACAGAGGCCCCCAACCTTTTGGGCACCAGGGACCAGTTATATGGAGAGAGGTTTTTCCACTGACCAGAGGGGGCGTGGTTTTGTGTGCTGCCTGCATCCCACGAATGGGAGCTTTGCTTGTTTGTGCGGCCCAGTTGCTGGCATGCCACGGCCCGGTACTGGTCCATGGACTGGGGGTTGGGGACCCCTGTTCTAGTACTTGAGGGGCTGTCACAAAAAAAGAGAGGCAACCTCTTCTGCTAAGCACCTGAGGGCTGGACATGAAATAATGGGTGGAATTTTGTCAAAGAGAAATCCAACCTAGAACTAAGGAGAAATTTTCTGACAGTGATAACAATTCATCAATGGAATAGCTTTCCTCATGGATTATAAGTGCTCAATCACTGAAGGTTTTCAAGAAAAGTTCAGAGAACCATTTGACTGAGATGGTATAAGTTCTGCTTTGTGCAGCAGCTTGGACTAATCCCCCACTTTTTTTTTCAAAACTAAAGAATCTCCAGCCTTTTAGTCACAACATGTTTTGGATTGGCTCTGAAACAAGTTACATGCAGTGATGTGAATCTCGTATTTTGTTCCAACAATATTTCTTCAGTCCATCACTGACATGTCTAAAAACTATCCACCATGCTCTAGAAAACAAGCATCCTTCCTTACTCAGGCATTAAATGGGGACACATCTGTATTTCCATTTGGTTGCTTCACAAAGGTCTTTCACAAAATAAAAATAAAAAAATACTGAGCTCCTGGTTAGATAGTTATTCTACCATCAATATTATTTCATGATGAATGTAAGCAGAATGAGAACTTTATGGAACTGCAGCATTTAAACCGTTTTAAATTCCAAACACTTGCAAAAATTAGAAATTGGGCCCAGATTTAATGGGACTGCAACAGATTCTTGAGACACAGCAAGAGACTTCAAGTCTCCTTAAATTTGATTTTGCAATGCATTGTCACCATCACTTCATAGTCTGCCCACTTAATCTCCTTCCTGCTTGGTCATGGAAAGTTTCTAAAAGAAACCACTTTGAGTACCCATCTGTATGAGATATAAATTCACCATCACTATTAACCATGTAATTAGGCCACACCAGTATTACATAATAGAAAAAAAAATACACGGTAGATAAAAAGAAAATCAAAGCAGATAAGTTGGTTAACTATTCTTGGCTGAATAAATGGTAACCGGCAAAATTCATGCAATATGGTAAAACAGAAGCCATAGTTTACAAACCACAATGGCTGGATTCACGCAACATCCTAAACCCAAATCAAGCAAGCCATTTAATGGCAAGCAATGTATGAACAGGTCTAAAGGTCTAATGCAAATGCTGCACAATCATATTACACATTTGGCAAGCATTGAATGTATTCAGATTAGCATTGGAAATTCTTTTTTTTTTTTTAGATCAATATCCCAAAGTTTGTGCCTATTCAGAAGGAAAGATATTCCGGCAAATATGATTATAAAAATGGCCCACCCAAACACCTCTTGTGGATTATCCTTCCCCATGATTAAGTATCAAAACAGATTATATAAAAATGCATTTGAATGCATCCGTGCAGGAAAAAGAAGAAATAAAATTTACCAGTTAACATGAGCTGGCTGGATAACAGTGTGCTTAAGAGAACAATATGAAGGGCTCTTCAAAAGATCCTG